>JAPVLO010004347.1:0-15870 GCA_027257055.1 Cephalopachus bancanus | reverse complement strand
AGCCATGGGTCATCGTGTGGTCCCAGCTGAGCCAAATATAATATTGAGCAATTTTGGCATGATTTTTTAGTGGTGGTCTGTGCCCATACCGCTTTTACCATTGATAATATCGAGCGCTGTTACGGTGCGCAGCATATCCAAAACCTTGAGCCACAGACGTATAATATGGCGATGCTTGGGCGCTCATTATCCGCCGTTGATTTAGCCCACGCTAAGCTTGGCTGGCACGATAGCCAATATCAAACGGGCTGCTGCTTGAGACCTATGATATGTTTTTTATGCCCGACCGTGCCAACCCCTGCAGACAAGCATGGCTGCTACCGCCAAGCCGTATGGATGAAACACTGATGCGCAGCGCAGGCTTGCTCAATAAAGGCATTAACATGGGCAGATTTGCCTTTAGCTCAGGTATGATTGAAAAGCTCAGCGCCCCAGTATTTGGTAAAATGGGCTTTACTATCTTGGTAATGTCACGGGCTTACCAGCGATGTCATTACCTGTTGGCATGAGCAAAAAGGGTCTGCCGATTGGAATGCAGCTGATTGGGCGCATGAATGATGAAACGACGCTATTTAATATCGCAGGCGAGATGGAGCGTGCTGGCATGTTTACCAAACTGGCTTTTGAAAAGTAGTTTTATATGAAAAAAAAAAGTTTTGATAACTTCTATATTAAAAAGTAGAGATTAGCAAAAACGCTTTGATTAAAAGTTTAATGTAAATGAAGCACTAATCAAAGCGATAAATATCCATAACCCCAAAATGTGATGCGCCATGCATTGATGCACCACAGAGACGCGTTGACCGGCACCTAAAGCAAAAAATAAAGGCAACAGGTGCTCATCGCTTGGATGTACATTTTGATAATTAGGATATTGCTGCCAATCTAAAGCGCTTGGAATATCCGTTTTTAGTTGCTGCAATAGCCAAAGTTTAAAGTCTTTGGCAGTCTCATCGATACTCTCTGCTTGCCAACGTAATGCCTGTAAATTGTGGTGATATTGCCCGAGCCCAATCAAAAGGATTTGCTCGGCGCGCAATTGCGCCAACTGCGCGCCCAACTGATAGCAAGCGATGCTGTCATAATGGCGTGGCAAGGATATTTGCACGATGGGTATATCAGCCTCAGGATACAGGTGTAAAAGCGGCGCCCAAACCCCGTGGTCACTGACGCGTAAAGGGTTTACACGGCAGATAATACCGCGTGCCGTTAGCTGCTGCGCCAATATCTCCGCAAGCGCTGGCTGGCCGGCTGCTGGATATTGCAACTCATAGAGCTCGGGCGCAAAGCCAGAAAAATCATGCACGTCTTTGGTCGCGGATTGCTGCTGATTTCAAGTTTAGCCGACTGCCAATGCGCCGACATAATGATAATGGCGCGCGGTTTGGGGCAAGTTTTTGACCGATACGTGCCAGCGCACTGGTGGTTGCCGATTGTTCGATGGCGAGCGTCGGAGCGCATGCGAGATAAATAGCGCGGGCAGTTTAGCCTGTTTTGAGGGCGTTATGGCCCTTGCTAGCGCAGGCGTGTCTGTCCAAGCAGCCGCTGAGGTAATGGGTGCTGGCTTGGATGTTGTTGTATTTGACGTTCGCTCTCAGGTTGCAAAGCATGCGGTCATGGCTTTAGGTGTCGCAGGTTTAGGATGTTTCATGGTGCATTTATTAGGGCGCGCGCCTATATTTCAATCCGTTTTTACCATGACGCGTCGCCATTATTTTTGATAGGGCATGGTTGATTTTTATAGCAAATGACTGTTTTTATAAAGGTTTTAATTTACCGCGATGATAAGGATGGTTGTGATTGATACTCATGGCGCGATACAGCTGTTCCATTAATACCACGCGCACTAAAGGATGCGGCAGCGTCAGCGCCGATAACGACCATTTTCACATCTGCTTTTGCCAATACCTCTGGCGATACGCGTCAGCGCCGCCAATGACTAACGCAATATCATCGCCTTGCTGCATGCCATCAGCCAATTTTTCAGCCAGCTGTTCGGTGAGAGCATTTTTCCTTTTACGTCGAGCACCCATAATTGCTCGCGTCCAGCCGCAGCATGAGCGGCCAATATCGCTTGACCTTCTTGCTCACGGTACTGCGCCAAATTGGCGTCTGAGGGGTTTTTGGCGCGTTTAGCGGCGGCAATTTCTACGATTTCGGTATTAAGCATGGGCTGGATACGCTTAAAATATTCATCAAACCGGTTTGTACCCATTTGGGCAATTTTATTTCCAACACTCAATATTCTTACTTCATAATATGGACCACTTTTATAATGGGTTTAAATGTAACAAAAAGATTCTGCGCTTAAGGTATTGTAACAAACAGACCTTTTACAAAGTATTTTTTTATGCTTTACTAGCATTCGACCAACAGTTGTTCTTTTTTACACTAATTGCTTTTATCGTTACATGGTCTTATCTTTACATATCTTATCGTTGAATGGTAAAGAAAGCGTCAGCACCCTGTACCGTCTTTTGATAGAGTATAAGATAGTTTGCAATATTATTTAAACGAAAGGAGTCGTTCATGAACCGTACTATATCAAGCCATTAGCACTTAGCGCAGGCGCACTACTCTCAACCTCTGTATTTGCTGCTTCTTTAAACGGCACGCAGTGGCAAACCATTGATGTAAACATTGTGAAAAAAATGGCGAGAAAAAAGCCGTTATTCAATTGACCGAAAGCGGTGGTAAAGTTTCAGGAAAAATCATCAAAGTATTGAATAAAGAAAAGGCAGACGCGCTTTGTACCAAATGTCCTGGCAGCCTAAAAAACAAACCGGTTGAAGGTCTACAAATATTGTCAGGTCTAAAAGCCGATGGTAATAACCAGTGGAGTGACGGTAAGCTGGTCGACCCTGAATCAGGAAAAACTTACTCTGGTAAGCTAACCTTGAGTGATAATGGCCAAAGCTTAAACTGCGCGGTTATGTCGGTACACCTGTCTTTGGCCGCTCGCAAACGTGGCAACGCATTAAGTAGTTTTTACCAGTGCTCTTATAAAAGCAAATTTATAAAGCAAGCTTGTAAAACAAAAAGGATAGCAGATTGATATGTGCTGTCCTTTTTTAGTGCTTTAACGTTAAGCCATTATCCCAATACTCTTATTTAAAAACGCTATCGTCTTAAAGCGCTTTAGAGCATCTTTCCTAGTCATCATTTGACATTAGCGGCTTGATGGTTTCTGATACGCCGTCATCACTCTGTTGCTCGTCGTTTTTACTATCCGAGGGCGTAGGTTTTGGAATAATCGTCAATGTCGCATCTGACTCAAAAACAATGGCTTCGATATCATCAAAACTATTCATCCCTTCAGAACGCATCGCGCTTTCTAGCTCTTGACGCGTTAGGCGCTCAGCACGCATGGCATCTGGTAAGAATTGCCCTTGATAAAAAACAATCCGCGGCTCCGATAAAATAAGATGACTAAAACTGGCTGAGACAGAAGCATATTTAGTCACTAAAAACTGTAAACAATACAAGGTCACGATAGCGGCGCTGCCCTCGATAAACGGGATTTCTTCGAGTAAAATCGTACTGGCGCTCAAGAGCCAATCATCACCGTCACAATCCAGTCAAAGTTATTGAGCTGCGAGGTTGAGCGTTTGCCAGATACTTTGGTAATTAACACAATTAACGCATAAACCATGACGCTGTTAAGATAATGCGCCCAAGTTTTTCTATATTGTCAAAAAGCAGCATCTCCATTATCTGGACTCCTATTAATCATAAAAAACTGTGTAATGTATTATCGCTATCAGAAGTGATGAGGCTAAAAACAGCGTAACGGAATTTCATCATTAATAGGGCAAAAAATTTGTATTGGCTTGTCTCTATAGGTACTCAATAATGGCGAGCGCTCAAAGCGCTTGACAATTAGCGGCTATGCTTAGGATTAAGAAGACGGTTGATCAACAAGATACTAAGACGCGCGCTGACTAAGCTCAGCACCAATATATCACCAATGCCGAAAGCAGCGGTAGCGGTCGCTGTATAGCCATTTCAGTCAATACCTCACGGCTCACGGCATCAAATAAGAAAAACCAAATACCTAAGAAATAAATCACCGTTAGTAGCCAAACTACCGCACGCCGCACAAACATCAAGCGATTGATTTCCTTTTTATCTAGCGAGCGCTGTTGATGCTTAATAAATTTATGCACCGCGATATAAGCGCCGACATGATGGATACTACAGTCACCAGCTGTGAGTTTAGGCAAATTTGGTTTGCACCATCATAAATATGGCACTGGCCAAAACATAACCCACCGCAAAGAATCCGATATATGGTGCCATTTTAGGCGGCATAAGTTTGGATTGTCAGAAGTATTGCCCGCTGTTTGAGTATCTTTGCTGAACTAAGACGCTTGCTAAGCTGCATTGGTTTGCGTGACATAAAAATAACCTTTATAAAGGGTAAAGCATAGAGTGTTAAAACATATTAAGCATGAACGCCTGATTTTTATTAATGTTTTCTATCAATGTGGTCGATATTGTCAATGCTGTGCTGTCCAATCTAACATGCTATCTAATACGGTACGGGCAGTATAGGCATTAAGTGCATGATCGGTATTAATCAGTCCGACTACCACATAGTCTTGCCCAGACAAACCTTTGACATAGCCTGCCATCGAGGTGACATTATTTAAGGTACCCGTTTTATATCCAAGCGCGACCGATTGGCTTGCGATTTTGGTAAGCGATCACTATGGGCGCTGATGGTGCCACTGACCCCAGCAATGCCTAGCGAGCTCACATAAGCATCAAAGCTCGGTTGGTTGTAGGCGTAGGTCAACAGCTCGCTTAAGTTGGCGGCACTGATGCTGCAATCGCGGCAGAGTCCTGAGCCATTGGTCAAATGCGGCGGTGGGCTAGTCAAGTTGGTTTGCCACCACTGATTGATTGATTGCAGCGCTTGCGATAGTCGGTCGCGGTTGGCTGACCAAATTGATATAAGCTGATTGCTTGATTGTTAATTGTTTTTTCGGATCAGTGCCTTGCTTATTAACGCTTTCTTGATGCGTGTCGTTTTTATTCACATCTGTTTTTATAAGCGCCGATAGAAAGCGCTACTTGTTCGGTCATCACGTTATTAGAGAAGGATTGATATCATAAATCTGCTGCTTAAGGTTTAAAGAAGGATAGCTGACAATGGGCAAGGGCGACATGGCAATAGCTGCCAAACCATGTGGTGATTTTGTCTGTTTATTGGCAGGGTTATTGGCACGATAAGGCGTTTCTTGCGCGATGACTTTGCCGCTTAAGGTATTGCCAAGCGTTTGCCATTTAGAGGCAATGACGCGGCGGCAAAATCTTTGGCATCAGGGTAGGCGATATAAAAAGCATGTTCGCCGCAGCTGTCTGGTAAATTGCTATTGAGCGTTAATTGTGCTGCTTGCCACTGCGGCGCAATACTATAACGCGCTTGCCCGCAAGCAGCCGAGCGCATATTTATCATGCTTGGCATTTGATAATTTGCCAATTGCGGTGTGTAAGTTAGCTGGCTCGTGTATTGTCTAGCGGATAGCTTTGAATACCGATGCTGCTAAAATTGACCAAAAAACCATCAGGGCTGGCGTTGTAAGGACGTAGCGGCGAGTTGTCAAAGGCGGCAGGGTCTTTGGTGACGTTTTAAACACACTACTATCGACGATAATATCGCCGTTGATATGACGGATACCAGCCGTTGCACTTTATAAAGCAGTTGCTGTAAGCGCTCGTGGGTCATTTTTGGGTCGCCCACTGCCTTGAATAATCAAGTCGCCATACAGCTTATCGCCAATAATAATACCCGTATGATAAACGCGGGTAATGCCAAACGAAGTCAGCGCCCAACGTATTTAAGGCGATAAAACTTGGCACCAGTTTTCATGGTGCTGGCAGGCGTGCGCGCAATATCGGCTTGATGGCTTAATAGCGGTGAAAACGAAATTTTGATAGCGGGATTATGAGCAGTCGATTTGTCGTTATTGTTTTTGCTGCTTTCATTTTCATTACTACTTTTAGCGGGTTTTAAAGCGTCATCGGGCAGTAGCGGTGGCACGCTCTCTATACTTTGATAGGTATAAGGATCATCGGTATAAGCATGCAGCTGTCTTGCATGTTGCTTAATCGTCTGTTTTTCAATCGTCACTAAAGTGCTTTGATGTACCGTTATTTCTTTAGCATTAGTATTACTATTTTGAGTCGTTTGTTTTTGGATGCCGTTGGGCTCTGCGGCAGCACTATATGTAGTTAGCGATTCAGGCTGATTAGCGGCTTTAGGCTATCAATCACCTGCATAGGCGCAGGTAAGCGGCTCGCAGTTTTATCACCGACTGGGGTGATGACAATACTAATATCGGTCGCATTTAAGTTTGCACGCGTAAGCGCTGTCTGAATCGCTTCTGGTAAAACCGCTTGCGCACATAGCGACGTTTAGCAAAACACTCGCAAAAAAGGTCAGCGATACTAGGTAGTGAGCAGGCTTATTGAGCGTATATGGTTTCTTAGAAAAAGGCGCTAATTTAGCAAAGGCGGTAGGGCGGTTATGAGTCTTAGAAGTGGGTAGCATGAGCGGTCTATTATCAGGTGACAAAACAGCCTATGGTAACAGAGTTGCTATTTTCACGTAGTATCAGCGTTGGCGTAGGTGCAAAAATGCCATGGCTGTCATGATGGCGTCGTTATAAGCATCGTGCGTGCCAATCACTGGGATCTCATAATGCGCTAAAATATTGGTCAAATGCTGTGATTGATTGGGAATACCCTGCGTACGATCGCCCATCCGCCGACTGTATAATTGCCGTATATCAATGACCTTATTCGGTAGCGTGGTGCCCATATAGCGCTTGACCAAAGGATTCAAAAACCCTATATCTATCTGCGGGCAAAACCCAACTAGCGGTCGATTGTCTATAAAAGGCAGTACTAAAGCCAGCATTTCATCGTAGCTCATACCATGCTCAACATCAGCAGTGCGCAGCCCATGAATCACAATGGTATCACGGTCAGGCATCACTGGCGGTCGGCAAACCAGATGCAGACCGTTACCTGTATCAATACTATCGCCGTTGATATGAATGGCAGCGATAGATAGCAGGTGATGCTTTTTTGGATTGAGTCCCCGTCATCTCACAGTCATCGCGACCCATTTATCAGCCAAAGGTGTATTAAACATCGATGCCAGCTCAGGGCGCTGTAAATGGGTCTTTTGCCAATGAGACGATAACTGTTTTAGCCAACCCATCTTATTTTGCTCCCCTTTATTTTTGCGCGCAGCGTTCTTATCAGCTGTCTTATTTATTTTAATTAAACTCTAGCTGATAATGGCGACTTAATTGACCCTTAAAGCTTTTGACCACGGCCAGGCATTCATTTAATAAGTCTCGCTCGAGTGCCGATAAAGTGGTCGGATCAACTTGCCGCGCATGCTTATCATCTGTTGATAGCGCCACTGACAAACGCTGCGCCATAAAAAACTCTAACGCTTCAAGCAAAGTGTCAGCGCGCTGTTGGTTTAAGGCGCGCACTTGCACCAAGGCTTTAAGGCGTCCTTTACTACTCGGCGCATCAAAAATATCGTTTTCTAAGGCTAAAGTACGAATGCCATGCACCAGAGGAAAAATACCAGCTTTTTTAAGGTCTATATCGTAGGCGCTTTTTTTACCGCCAAGGAGCGGCACAAACTTTTGCCACCATTGACCGACATCGCCAAACTGTAAGCGGCACGGGCGAACTGGCGGACAAACATCAGATCTGACTGGCGATGGCAATTTTTAAATGCTCGCGCACACTCGTCAGTAGTGATTCATCGCCGCAGACATAGTCGCCATCAAATATGGCCGACAAATAAATACTGTGTAACGGGTCGGTATTTCTAAACCATAAGCTAATCTGCGCTTTGAACTGTTTGAGCGGCTGCCGCCACAGCGGATTGGTCATCATGAATTGCCATCGCAAAGTGGATAACCCAAAGTTGCTAAATGATGGTTAAAGGTTTTCAGCGAAACTGAGCTAAGTCAGGATGGCTATAACCATCACGAATAATCAGCGCATTGTCTTGGTCGGTACGCATGATTTGCTCGCCGCGACCCTCTGAGCCCATGACGATGACGCAAGTATTTTCCATCACTTCATCAGGTACGATAAGTTGCCACAGTTTGGTAAAAACTTGCGCGTTAAGGGTTTGTACCATACGGCTGACATTACCGATTTTGATACAGTTTTGGTGCTGCGCGCGAATATAGCGCCCGATAAAGCTCAACCGCGGTAGCTAAGCTCGGCAAATCTTTTGCTTGCTCAATCTGCAGACTAATCAGTTGCGAATGATGACCAATATGAGCGAGCATATCACTTTGCCCAAGCACGCCTGCAACCTCGCCGTTGGCATCAATCACTGGCAGTCTATGGATACGGTAGCGCGTCATGGTCAATAGCGCATCGCCAATCTCGTCGTCCGCATCAATGGTACGCAGATTGAAACTTGCATAGCGCTGGCAATGCGTCGTCGCAGGGTTTTGCTGGTCGCTCACCGCGCGACAGATATCGGTGTCGGTTAAAATACCTAACGTACGACCAGAGTAGCTGTTGGAAGTTTTTGCGTTGGCGCTATCAGTAACTAAGCTGCTATCTAGATTCTTGTCCTAAATTTCGGTCTAAGTTTTGGTCTAAAATCCGTTTTTAAAATCATTATCTAATATTTGCGCTTGAGCATGATTTAATTGGTCGAGCGGTCGCACCAACACATGCTTAAGCCCAGCTTTAGTCATGATATGCGCCGCCTCATAGAGGCTGCTGGTGGCATCAATGATATGCACGGGTAATAAGCTGACATCAATTACCGGCTGCATCATGATTTGCTGCCACTTCTTGCTGTTCATTATAGCCATGATAGCTAGCATCTAAGCTTTGCCCACTTCGCCGCTGCCTGTAATGCTTTTAATCGTTCAGGTAAATCTTCTGAGAGTAATTGGCGCACTAAATGATTCTGCGCACTGATTTTGTCAACGGTAGCGCCATTGATTTGCAGCAGCAGGTGTCTTCAATCGCACGAAATTCGTAGGGCGATATGTCACTTTCATTTTTGGGTTTGCCATTGTTTATGGGTACGGTACTTTTTATAGGTATGAAAGTGCTGCTTCGTTATCTTCTTCTGTAAACGATTTTGGGCAACCGCCGACTGTCAAACCAATCATTACTATTTAGATGGTCGGTATGATTGCTACCTAAATAAGTCGCCACAAATTCGCCACAAGCAGTTGCTCAATTTGTCCTTTAATGACCACATAAAAATAGCTTAAATCATCAGCAGATAAACGCTCATCTTAGCAAGATAACGATTTGGGTATTTTTTCTAATACTTTGACGTTCAGCTGCGCTTAATACGTCAAAGGGCGGCTGGGTAAAATCGAGATGGGGCATGGCATCATCCTGATGGCATATTTAACAAAATTTTTGGAAGAGGGGTTTTATAAATGATAAGGAGTATATAAAAGGCATCGTGTTATTTCTACTATAGCATTGTTTAATCGCCAAGATAGCAAGAAACCACACATAACCATGATGATATTGTGGTTATGTGTGGTTCTCTGATACTATACTAAGTCTTGAGGTCGTATCTATCGTTTAATGCTGAGGTTCTTTGACTAAATTTTAAGCTCAGTTTTTGAGTGAGTTTTTAAGCGCCAAGCAGTTTACGAATGCGACTAATGGCTTCACGGCTTTCCTCACGCTGGCAACCAAGGCAATGCGCACATAACCTTGCCAGGATTTTTTACCATTGAACCTCGCGTGACAGATACGCCCCGCCAGCGCGTGAATATTTGCTTGCTCATACAACGCTTTGACAAAAATTTCGTCGTCGCCATTAAATTGCTCAGGGACTTTTACCCAAAAGTAAAAACCCGCCTCTGGCATGCGTAAATCAAGCAATTCGCCAAGCTCTGACATCCATAAGGCGAATTTTTCTTGATAAAGCGCTCGATTGTGCGCCACGTGCTTTTCATCTTCCCAAGCAGCGATGGAGGCCAGTTGATGCGGTATCGGCATTAGCACAGCCTGATAGGTCCGATACTGCAAATAAGGCTGCAAATGTCGGCGTCACCGCGACAAAGCCTGAACGCAGGCCGGGCAAGTTTGAACGCTTGGATAAAGAGTGAAATACCACGCAATTCTTAAAGTTATGACGACCGAGCGCCGCACAAGCTTGCAGCAGGCCAATCGGCGCGCGAATCAAAATACAGCTCGCTATAGCACTCGTCGCTAGCGATGATAAAGCCGTACTGGTCGGATAAACGCAGTAAGTGTTCCCAATCATCCATGGTCATGACGGAGCCAGTTGGTTGTTTGGGCTACAGACAAACAATAGCTGCGTGCGCGTCCAAACGTCCCTCGGTACCGCGCGATAGTCACCTTTAAAATCATTATCGATGCTGCAAGGCATAAAGTACGGCGTCGCTTGCGCGAGTATGGCAGCACCCTCGTATATCTGATAAAACGGTATTGGCATCACAATCGTTGGTGCTTCATCTGCTTTTTGCAATGGCTGCGCGCTTGGTTGATTATGAGCTGGCAGTTGATTGGCTTCGTCTTCGACAACTCGGTTTTTGGATGGTCAATAACCGCTTGCACCAAGCTAAAAATCGCCTCGCGCGTACCCATGACTGGTAATACTTGGCTATGCGGGTCGAGATGATTGAGAAAGAAGCGCTTTTCTAACCAGTGAGCGATGGTTTGACGCAGCTCAAACAGCCCGTTGGTGTTGGATATTGGCTTATTTGTCCAAGTTTTCGCGTTGGACGTCCAACACAAATGCTGGCGGCTCATGTTTTGGCTCTCCAATACCGAGCTTAATTTCACTATAGTTATAGGCTGGCGTACTGTCCCGCGAGTAAAGTCGCCATCTTAGCGAACGGATAAGGGTGCAGAGTCGTCAAGTTGTGATTCATAGGTAGGCTAACTATAATAGACAATTAATAATAAAGTGATAAAGAAAAATTACATTTGAGCAGTGTAGCACTTCTCTTATTTTTTGTCTTTTTTCTTCTCAGACGGTTTATTGTCAATGTAAAACCACGTTTTGCGCAATTTATACGGTAATAACCTTGCATAGCGCTTGTTTTTTAGACGGTAACCCGTATTGAGATTGGCCAATTTTAATCATACGATTAAGTATAGATAAAATTAAAATAGCGTCATTTATTAACCAAGCAAGAAATAACTGTCCGTAAAAACGTCAGATTATTTAAGGAACTTGATATGTCTAGTGTTTTAAAAACCGATGAGCGTGGCGCTAAAGATATCAATGTGCAACAATTTGAGGGTAGCCAGCGTGTTGAGCTATACGAGCAACTAAAACAGCGCGAGCACAATTGGTGGCAGGCGCGGCAGCAGTTGACGCTGTTAAAAGAGCGGCAGATGTTTTGGTTTGGCGATAACAGCTTTATGATGTGGCTGCTCTGGCAATTGGTCAGCTATGTGGTGGTGGCGATGGTGCTTATGCTCCTGAGCAAACTGTCAAACATCTCATTGCCTTTATGGCAGTATATGGGTTTATTTGCGGTACAGACGCTGATTTTTTATCGTCATGTTGGGTTTTAAGGGCCGTATGGCCACGCATTTACAAAATAAGATTAATCAAGTCGATGTCTTGCGTGAAGAAGCGCTTAAACGAGATGACCCATTTTGGCCGCTGACACGCTTTATAACGATGTGCATGCCAAAGCCCCGATTTCCTTACAGCAAATCTTTGAGTACTACGACGGCGAATTTTCCATTTGGCCAGTTTGCATCGTCTGCTACAAAGAGAGGTAGAATCTGGGCGTTTGATGCTTGGCAGCAGCAGGTAGAAGCAGAGATTTTGCCGTTGAGCTTGCTGATGAGGAGCTTAAAGAGATGGCAAGCGAGATGGTCTATAAAAAGCGTCTTATAAAGTATGCGTTTAATATAAGTATCTTATAAATATTTGGTCAAAGCTATCGTTGATATTTTGTCTTAAAAAAACGCTTTATCGTTGAAGGTTAACGATAAAGCGTTTTTCGTATTTATAATCTAGCTTCTAACGATTAACTTCTAATATAAGCAGCTATATAGCAATTAACCATCGTTACGAATGCTCAGGCTTGCTATCAATGCGGCCTTTAATGTCTCAAGTTTATCCGCCGACAATGCCTGATCGTTTTGATCGCTGATATAAAACATTCTTCTGCGCGCTCGCCTAACGTGGTAATACGGGCGGCATGTACTTCAATTTGTTGTTGTAAAAACACCTGACCAACGCGGGCAAGTAAGCCTGGTTGATCAAGCGTCTCTAAGCTCATAATATGCTGATTTGAGGCTTCATTAAACTCAAAGTGAATCGTGGTAGCGACATCGAATGTCGTAGTTGCCGCGGCATTCTTCTATTAGTAAGCTTGGGCACTGTCGGATTTTTAAAGCATTGATTAAGCGCTGTTTAAGCTCTTGTTGGCTGTCTGTAATCGACCAATAACGTGCCGCTGCGGTCGAGCAGCACGTAGGAATCTAAAGCAAAATCACGCGTTGCGGTAATGATACGCGCATCCAAAACATCGAGATTCATGTGGTCAAATACTGCCATGGTAACGGCAAATAAATTGACCTGATCTTGCGTATAAACAAACACTTGCACCGCATCAAGTGCCAGCTCGCGATGCTCACGTAACACGACAATGGCTGACTATTGGCATCGGAGGCGCGTCCGATGGGCGGATGGTTTAAAATGGCTTCGGTATGCCACAAGATATCTTCTGCAATCTCGCGCAAAAAATACTCATCGCCCAAATCGTCCCATAGCCTTAAACCTCATCGCGATTCATGTGCTGATTATCGACATTATCAAGCATCGCCAGCGCCTGTTTGCGCGTGGCTTTAATCATGTCTTGGCGGTTGGTTGGGGCGTCAATATCAGCGCGCAGGATACGCCGTGTTTGTGAATACAGCTGCTTCATCAAAGTCGCGCGCCAGCTGTTCCAAAGCTGGGGATTGGTGGCATTCATATCGGCAACCGTTAGCACATACAGATGGTTTAAATGAGTGACGTTGCCGACTAAATCGGCAAATAGCGTCACCACTTCTGGTCTGAGATATCTTTTTTCTGCGCTGTCATCGACATCAGCAGATGATAGCGCGTCAACCAGCCGACCAAATGCGCATCCGCAGTACTCATGCCGTGGGCAAGACAAAACTCAATCGCTTCTGTTTCGCCAAGCTGGCTATGATTGCCGCCGCGGCCTTTAGCGATATCATGAAACATCGCCGCCAACACCAAATCTCTTTGCGTTCAATACGCTGAAAGATAGAGCTGACCAGTGGAAAATCCTCAAAAAAGCGCGGATCGGTAAAGCGATGTAAAATACGAATCAAAAATAGCGTATGGGCATCGACGGTATAACGGTGGAATAAATCGTACTGCATCAGCCCCGTTACTTGCGCAAAAGCTGGGATATAGCTGCCCAAAACGCCGTAACGATTCATAGTACGCAGGCGATGAAATAGATAGTTTTGCTCTTTTAAATTGGCTAAAAATAGCGCTTGATGCGACGGGTTGTCTCTATACGCTTGATCGATGCCGCGCGCCGCTATTTTTAACGCACGCAAGGTATGGGTACGGACGTTTTTGATACCGTATTGACCCATCAGCAAAAACATTTCTAAAAATCGCTTCAGGGTGCTGAGCAAAGACGCGATGATGCGATATTGCAATCTGTTCGCCGACTCGGTTAAAACGAGCGTTAATCGGATGTTTTTTTGGTCGTTCTTCATCCGGCAGTTGCGGCTCGATAATGGTCTCATAATAATGATTGGTCAGCATCTCAGATAGCGTCGATATCTGCATAGCACAGCGATAATAATCGCGCATAAAGCGCTCAACGGCAGCGTTTGGTTGGTCGTCAGGCTGCGTCTCATAGCCCATCATTTGCGCAATTTCACGCTGATAATCAAATAGCAGCTTGTTTTCATTGCGCCAGTCAGCTCATGCAAATAATGGCGGATTTGCCATAAATAACCTTCGGCAAAGTTAAGCTCATCGAACTCTTTTTCGGTCAAAAAGCTTTGTTGCCCCAAGTCATAAAGCTTACTGACGCGAAAGTAGCGTTTGGTCACCCAACCCAATGATATGAATATCACGCAGACCACCGGGTGCCGTTTTGATATTAGGCTCAAGGTTATATTCAGTCGCATTGTGCTGCAAATAGCGCGCTTTTTGCTTCAGCGATTTTTACTTCATAAAAATCACGTGGTGACACTGGGTATTGACGATTTTATGGGCACATCTTGCAATGCTTCATTGCCGACTAACAACCGTGCTTCTAACAAAGTACTGGCAACGGTGTGGTCGAGCGCCGCTTCCAAGCATTCGCTGACGCTGCGCACCGATAGGGCGGGCTCAAGTCCAATATCCCATAATAGCGCCACTAAATTATCGATTTTCTCTTTATTATCAACCGTAATCTCGTCTGGCGTAAGCAGCAAAATATCGACATCTGAATATAACGACAGCTCCCCGCGCCATAACCGCCAGTGGCAAAAAAGGGCTAAGTCCGTTTTATCAAGCTCAAACCATTTGAACAACGCAATGAGTAATTCATCGATGACGCAAGCACGAGCTGCTACCAATTGGCGAATATTGACGCCGCGTTCGAGCTCGCGGCTGATATCGTCATTGATTTGGAGTAGCCACTCAGCAATACCAATCTGGGAAATACTGTGCTTAGAAATACTGTGCTCGGAAATATTTTGCTCGCGATTACTGAACGACGTCGCGCTATCAGTGGTAGTGCCATGGTCTGATAATAGAGGCATAGGTGTCAAATCAATGGTCGCGACATCGCAAGTAAACATGAAGGGTATCCGATTAAGAGGTTGTAAATAGAGGCGCTAAAAAAATGGGTGAATGCAAATATCACGCTGAAAAACAAAAAATAGCACCGCCAATATGCCTGAATTTTCAGGCAAAAAAAAGACCGCCTAGGCGATCTTTTTACGTATTACTGGGTCAAAAAACTTAAGTCTTCTTCGGGGCGTGTGGTAAAGACTTCACAGCCATTGTCCGTCACCACCATGGTATGTCCCACTGTGCTGACAGCTTGCGGTCTTTAGTAATCGCCGTCCATTCGTCCGGCAAAATCTTGGTCTGCCACGTGCCTTGATTAATCATCGGCTCAATGGTAAAAGTCATGCCCGTTTTTAGCTCAAAGCCTGTGCCTTTTTTACCATAGTGCATGACTTGCGGCTCGTGATGAAACTCATCACTGATACCGTGACCACAAAACTCGCGCACGATACTAAAGCGCTCAGGCTCGACCACTTCTTGAATAGCGGCGCCGACATCGCCCAAGCGCGCGCCGTTTTTGACCACACTCATACCGGCATAAAGGGCTTCTTGCGCCACTTTGCAGATACGCTGCGCCATGATTGAGCCATTGCCGACAATCCACATTTTTGAAGTGTCGCCGTAATAGCCGTCTTAATCACGGTGACATCGATATTGATGATATCGCCATCTTTTAGCAGCTTGTTGTCGGTTGGAATACCGTGACAAACCACATGGTTGACAGAGGTACAGATAGATTTTGGGAAGCCATTATAATTAAGCGGCGCAGGAATCGCGTCTTGCACGTTAACAATATAATCGTGAGCGATTTGGTTCAATGCTTCGGTACTGACGCCAACTTTGACGTGCTCATCGAGCATCACCAGCACATCGCTGGCAAGTTTACCGGCCACGCGCATTTTTTCTATGGCTTCAGGAGATTTGGGTAAGGGGTTTTTTGGTCATCATAGTCGTACTTATAGTTATAGAATTTAGGTAGGCAATTATACCATAAATGCAAGCGTCGCTGTTCTGCTAACCCTTAGCAATTTGTA
>JAPVLO010004346.1:0-16183 GCA_027257055.1 Cephalopachus bancanus | reverse complement strand
CATATTCTGTCAGCAGGGGTGATGCAAAGGAATGACCCAGCACAGAGGCCACCACATCCCGTGTAGCCGGGACTGCAAGCCCCATGTGTGACTCCAGTGTTTGCATTCTGGGGAGTGACAAGTTCTCACTACATGTCCCAGGCTGGTCTCAAAGTCCCAGGCTCTCTCAGTCCCCTGCCTTAGCCTCCCAAAGCTATAGCCCTATTGTCTGCTGATCCACCGTCTTTTGGGAATTGTAGACCCAAGACTGGGTCCTCCTTCCCAATTGATCTCTGTCTCTGTTCACGATGATGTTTAGTTGTCTGTTCCCAATTTCTTACACAAATTGATGCTTTTATATTTTTTTCCTTTTTTTTTTGAGTCAGAGTCTCACCCCATCGCCCAGATTGGAGGGGGGTAGCTCTCTCCCAGGCACCATAACCTCAGCCTGCTGGGCTTTGGGGAGACTTACCTTGGCCTACCAAGGAGCCAGAACAACAGGGGAGTGCCACCACTCCTGGTTCATTACTGATGGAGGGTAGAGATGAGGTCTCTCCCAGGTGCCCGGGCAGGTCTCAGCCCACAGGCTCGGGCTGGCTGCTAGCGTCCACCACCTAAATTGCTGGGTTTACTAGGCTGAGCTCCTGAGCCTGGCCTCGATCCTTCGTCTAAATCAACTAGAAGGCCTGACCCAGCAGCTCACACCTGCAATCCCAGCACTCTGGGAGGCTTAGGTGGTAGAATGGCTGAATCCCAGGAGTCCAAGACTGTGGAGCGCCTCCGCCCTAGCATGGCGCCTGAAGCAGCCAGACCACAAGACAAAACAAGCCCTGATAAGGCAACTAAAGGATATCAGCATACAATCCTCTCTTACGGGGCGTGCCGCGTTACCTTAATTGATTGGCAGAGATACTAGATTTAAGGTCACGAATAGGAGAAAGAGAAGAAGAACGATGTAGTAACCTGGGATTAAAGCAGCTTGCAGAAGAATCGTGTGAGAGTCGTTATTGAAAGCGACAAGTGGTGGCCCGTACGGGGAACTCAAAGAAGCCGAAATCCTTGGATTCAGAACTGCAGCTGCTCAGGGCAGTCGACTGGTATGTAGATCCCACAAGGGGGGGAAAAAAAAAAAAAAAAACTAGAAAGGTCCTCGGTAAAGAGGCGATTTAAGAGGTCCTCGGCAAAGAGGCGATTTAAGAAGGTCCTCGGTAAAGAGGCGATTTAAAAAGGTCCTCGGCAAAGAGGCGATTTAAGAAGGTCCTCGGCAAAGAGGCGATTTGGGAAGGTCCTCAGCAAAGAGGCGATTTGGGAAGGTCCTCGGTAAAGAGGCGATTTGGGAAGGTCCTCGGCAAAGAGGCGATTTGGGAAGGTCCTCAGTAAAGAGGCGATTTAGGAAGGTCCTCGGTAAAGAGGCGATTTGGGAAGGTCCTCGGCAAAGAGGCGATTTGGGAAGGTCCTCGGTAAAAGAGGCGATTTAAGAAGGTCCTCGGCAAAGAGGCGATTGGGAAGGTCCTCGGCAAAGAGGCGATTTGGGAAGGTCCTCGGCAAAGAGGCGATTTGGGAAGGTCCTCGGCAAAGAGGCGATTTGGGAAGGTCCTCGGCAAAGAGGCGATTTGGGAAGGTCCTCGGCAAAGAGGCGATTTGGGAAGGTCCTCGGCAAAGAGGCGATTTGGGAAGGTCCTCGGCAAAGAGGCGATTTGGGAAGGTCCTCGGCAAAGAGGCGATTTGGGAAGGTCCTCGGCAAAGAGGCGATTTGGGAAGGTCCTCGGCAAAGAGGCGATTTGGGAAGGTCCTCGGCAAAGAGGCGATTTGGGAAGGTCCTCGGCAAAGAGGCGATTTGGGAAGGTCCTCGGCAAAGAGGCGATTTGGGAAGGTCCTCGGTAAAGAGGCGATTTGGGAAGGTCCTCGGTAAAGAGGCCATCTAAAAGGGCCCTCGGTGTAGAGGTGATCCCCTTTTTGCTAACATGGGCACTACTTCCTCTCACCCGCTTTTTCAGGCTCTTAAAACTCTCCTAAGAACAAAAGGACTAAAATTAAGGGATAAAACCTTGACTGATTTTATCACACAGGTAGACGAGATTGCACCGTGGTTTGCCGTTTCGGGGAATCTCACAGTGGGTAGTTGGGACAAAGTGGGGCAGGATATTGACCGCGCTCGAGAGCTAGGAGAGGTGGCAGGTGGGGTCCAGCCCCTTTGGAGACTGGTTCATGCCTGTTTGGAAGATCAAAAGTGCGTGCAAACAGTCGAGCAAGGCCAAGCAGCGCTTGACCAAATAAAAGAGGAACGATCAACTTCCTCAAGAGGGAACAGCGAGGCAGCCTCTGACTCAGAACTGGAGTCAGATGAGGAACTTAGAGATCTCGTGACTCGAGTTGAAAAGTTAGAACTCAGTCGGGGCCGCGCCCGAGATAAGGGCGGATCCTCTGTCCCTGGGTCGGTAGGAGTTCCTCCCCTGTATAATCCTTCTGCGCCTCCCGGAGGAGGCGCTTCTTTCAACAATGAAGTGTGGAGGGAGGTCCATGCCAGCGGCACATGGCAAACTTTTCCGGTGTTCGTGGACAATGCAGGAAACCGGTACCATGAACCATTAGATTTCAAAACAGTAAAAAACCTCGCGGAGGCCGTACGAACATACGGGCTCACTGCTGCCTTCACGACAGCAATGGTGGAGGCCCTAGAACGGTTCGCCATGACCCCGGAGACTGGCAGAGATTAGTGAAGGCTTGCATGAACCTGGGACAATATTTAGATTGGAAGGCCTATTACATAGAATTGGCTAATGAGCAGGCAGCAAGAAACCGGGCGGCGGGTAATGGGGCTTGGGATGTTGATATGCTGTTGGGGCAGGGCCGCTTTGCTAACCAACAGATAGGATACCCCCAGGTTGTGTATGATCAAATTAATCACATGGCAATGCGAGCCTGGAAGGCATTGCCTAGCCGATTCAGAGCCATTCTTTGTTCAGCATATCCGTGCACACACTGGCCTACCAGGACCCCTCAGTGAGGGTAATGCCCAGGCTGACAACCTTACGCGACTTCAACAGGCTTTCCTTGTAACCCCTGCCCAAAAGGCACAAGATTTTCATGCCCAGTTTCATGTTAACTCAAAAACATTACAGACCCGTTTCCAAATACCCCGTCATGTGGCCAGAGATATTGTAAAATCTTGCGGATCATGTGTTACTTTCCACCACCCCCCTTCATGGGGGGTGAATCCAAAAGGCTTCTCCCCTCACGGGTTTGGCAAATGGACGTCACTCATGTGGCAGAGTTCGGTAACCTCAAGTATGTCCATGTTTCCATAGATACCTGTTCCGGAATTTTGTTTACCTCGGCCATGGCTGGAGAAAAGGCACATCATGTTATCTCCCATTGCTTGGAGGCGTGGGCCGCCTGGGGCATGCCTCAGCAAATCAAAACAGATAATGGCCCCGCCTACACCTCCCGAACATTTCAACAGTTCTGTGCACAAATGAACGTGGACCTGCGCCATGGGCTCCCTTATAATCCCCAAGGTCAAGGGATAGTCGAGAGGGCTCATCGCACACTAAAAGAACTACTTCAAAAACAAAAAGGGGGAATAGGCATGGGTTACAAACCTAAACAAAGACTGTCATTAGCATTATTAACTTTAAATTTTCTTCAGCTGGACAACGAGAACAATTCTGCTGCGGACCGCCATCTAGGCGCAGTACCGCATAAAAGGGGCTATGTTAAATGGAAAGATGTTATCACGGGACAATGGAGAGGTCCCGACCCAGTATTAACGTGGGCGAGAGGATCTGTGTGTGTTTTTCCACAGGACAGCCCAGACCCGGTGTGGGTACCTGAGCGACTAACACGCACTACAAAGACCCCGAGGAACGAACCCCAATTGCTGATGATGAGTCCGACGACGTGGCTTCTGCTGGGAACGCTGATGCTGAACCTCCCCATAAGTCGTGCTGAGCAACAATGGGGAATTTTAACAGTATTTCCTAGACACTTATTCGGCACGTACTTTCCCCAGATTTTTAACTGGCACCAGCCCCTGATTTCTATTACACTCTTGCTGGGGCCCTAATGCTCTCTCTCCTTTTAGACAGAGGAGAGACTTCGGCATTACAGCCGCCATCATTGCAGCAATTGCAATGGCAGCCGCTGCAGTTGCTACAGCCGCTGTTGCCATGTGTACCACAGTATAGACCGCCACCACTTTAAACACCTTGTCTTCCACTGTTGCTGCGGCATTAAACACCCAAAGTAATATTAACAATCACTTGTGTGGTGGCATTATGATCTTAGATCAAAGAGTTGACGTAGTACAAGAACAAGTAGACATTCTCTGGCGCATGGTGCAAATAGGGTGTGAATGGCACACTATTGCTTTATGCGTAACCGGCATCCCATACCACAATATGACCATTGCTGCTAACCTCTCTCGAAAGCTTTCCCTCCATCTTTTAGGTAATTGGTCCCAAGAGTTTTGACAACCTGACGGAGGCTCTACGTCGTGAAATCATCAGCGCCATCAGAGTAGATCCAGTAGTCGCTCAAAACCTTGGCCTCCGGATCGCCCAGGCGGCATACCACCTTAAAGAGTGGGGGGAATGGGTTCAATGGCCTTTTTGTTATTCTCTTGTTGTGTCCTGTGCCTCTATTGTCTCTGCCGTATGCATCAACGCAATGCACGTGACCGTGCGCTACTAGCGCAGGCCTTTGCTGCCATGGAGGTGGATCAATCCCCTCAGGTCTGGGTTGCCGCGTTAGGGCAATAAGAACAGGGCAGGATGTGAGAATAGTACTGCACACGGGGGCCCAGGAGGAGTTATCCCGTGGAGGGCATGTCCAGCTGCATATGGGTCGACACCGCCTCTCCCATCCCCAGAAAATCGGTGTCGGACAGGTGGGCAGTCGGTCTGGCGATTACACGCGCGAGATAGACTGTCTTACATGGTCCTTGTTATATGGGGGCTGTGACCACTACCCTCTCCTGCCAAAATAAATAAAAAAGGGGGAGCTGTGGAGCGCCTCCGCCCTAGCATGGCGCCTGAAGCAGCCAGACCACAAGACAAAACAAGCCCTGATAAGGCAACTAAAGGATATCAGCATACAATCCTCTCTTACGGGGCGTGCCGCGTTACCTTAATTGATTGGCAGAGATACTAGATTTAAGGTCACGAATAGGAGAAAGAGAAGAAGAACGATGTAGTAACCTGGGATTAAAGCAGCTTGCAGAAGAATCGTGTGAGAGTCGTTATTGAAAGCGACACAAGACCATGCCGGTCAAGCAAGGAGACCCCGTCTCTGCACTCATCCAAACAGGGGGTCTTGGGTCGAGGTTCCGTCATCCCGGCCACTCTGGAGGCTGTGGTGGGAGGATAGCCAGAGCCCATGATTTTGATGCTGGTGGTGAACAACGTTTGTGACTCCAGGCCCCAGCCTGGGCCACAGAGCCAGATCCTGTGTCCAAAAATATCAGAATTATACACAGATTCTCAACTGCGCGTGGTGTGTTCACAGGGCGACTTACTTTAGAGCCAGGAAAAATGGGATTGTGGGAAGAAATGTCCCTGCATGAGGGATATGTCCCTGGCCTATTTTGTTGGAAGATCCTCATTGCCGAGTCGAAAGGTCGGCCTGTCTGGAGAACATTTCTCCCCTTGTAGACAAACTGGCAGGAACGCAGCAAGGGAGCCTCAGGAACTCCCGCTCCAAGGGGTAGCAGCCATTGGTGTGGTTTTGGCTGCAGGGTACTGAGCATAGGGAACCTCATATGTGAAGGGGTTTGGGGGAAGGACTTAAGGAATAAGGTTTGCAGGAGAATGGATTACTTTGTTGACTTACATTTTCCTTCTTTCGTTCATTCTTTCTTTCTTTTCTTTTCTTTCCTCATTATGAGACAGGCATGAGTTGCCAGGCCATCCCCGCTCTCCCGATGATTTGAGAGACATGCATTCCCTTTCCCAGAGGCAGCTCCTGGGAGGAGCATGTGGATTCATGCTGGGCAATGAGGCAGGTGGAGGGGTGGGCACCCGAGTGGTGACACATCCCTGCACCATTGGCTCTCCCCAGGGATGGCTTGGTGGGCGGTTATGGATGCCTTTGCTGGGTTTCTGGGACATCAGAAGGCAGCAGGTCTCGTGGTGGGGCCTGAGAGGGGTGTAGAGACAGCGGGGGGGCTCACACCTGTCATCCCTGTGCTCCAGTAGGTCAAGGAGAGAGGATGAGCTCCCAGGTCCACCCTGGGTACCTTGGCGAGACCTCGTCTCTAGAAGAAGCCAAAAAAGTGAGCCGACCATGGAAAGGCATGCCTGTCATTTTGGCACTCTGGAGGCCATGATGGGACAATCGCTGGAGCACAGCCAGTGGAGATTGTGGTGGTCGAGAATGGGCTTCTGCGCTCTAGACTGGGTGACAGAGTGGGACTCTGACTCAGAATAATAATACCAATCACCACCATCACCACCACCACAGGCTGGGCTCAGGGGCTCAGCATGGCATTCTGGCCCATCAGGGGCCCAGGAGAGTGGATGCCCTGAGGCTGCAGGTTCGACAAGAGCCCGGGACACTGGGTGAGACCTCATCTCTGTCATCAAAATTAAATCCAAATATTAGCCAGGTGAGGTGGCACAGGCCTGTAGTTCCAGCCACTCGGGGACTTAGGTCCGAGGATCACTGGAGCTCAGCAGTTGGAGTCTGCAGTGGCCAGGAGTGTCCCCCTGCTTTCTGCCTGGTTGACAGAGTGTAATTCTGACTCCAAATAGTAATAATCACTACCACCACAACCACCATGGCCACACAGCATGAGGAGTCATCCTCAGGGATGGGAGAGGAAAAGTCACTATCTGGCCTGTCATTCAAGGGATATTTCAAAGGTGACCACAGGGCACATTCATCTCATGCATTCGGCCACATGCCCCAGAAGGCTTGTCTCCACCCTCTAGACTTGTGCCCCAAGGCAAAACCACTGTGAGCTCATGGATGAGACAGTCCCCTGTTGGGGCAGCCTTCAGGAACAGAGCAATAAAGGCAATATGGCAATGCCGTGGCCACCCCTGGTTCCAGTTTTCTGGTCTCCCATCTTCGGCCAGGGCGAGGGACCCTTCCTCGCCCGATCACTCCATCGCCCCCCTCCCACACGGACCTTTCACTGGGGAGCCATGGATGCACATCATGACACACGTGGGAGGTGTCTTTTTTATCGCCAGAGTCTCCGTGGGCCAGGTTGGGTGCGGTAACACGATCATGTCTCCCATTGCCTCGACCTAGGGGGCTCAGAGTTGGAGTCTCACTCTGTCACCCAGGATGCAGGGCAGTGAATTGCTCCCGACCACTGCAGACTAGGCCCACAGGGCTCTGGCAAGTCTTTCCCCAACCTTACAAGGAGACTGAAAGACAGGCTCACATGACCATGCCTGACTCATTTGTGATGGAGGGTAGAGATGAGGGCTTGCCAAGTTGTCCAAGTGGGTCTCGGTTTATGGGCTCGGGCTGGCCACTAGGCTCTGCCTCCCAAAGCAGTGAGATGATGAAGCTGATCGCCAAAGTCTGGCTTCAATACTTCATCAAAAATGAAACAGAAGTCCTGGTATGGTGGCCCATGCCTGGAATCCCAGTGCTCTGGGTGTCTGAGATGGGAAGATGGCTGGAACCCAGGAGCCCAAGGTCAGCCAGGGCCATGCAGGGGGAGACCGTCTCCACACCCATCCAAACAAGAGGTCTGGGGTCAAGGTGCCCGTCTTCCTGGCCGCTCAGGAGGCTGATGTGGGAGAAATACCGGAGCCCATGATTTCAAGCCTGGTGATGAATGACAGTAGTTTCCCCAGGCTCCAGCCTTGTCCACAGACCCAGACACTGTCTCCAAAAACTTCAGAATCATACACAGATTCTCAACTGCGCATGGTTAGTTGACAGGGTGACTTCCTTTAGAGCTGGGAAAAATGGAATTGGGGAAAAAAGAAATGTTCCTGGTGAGGGAAGTGTCCCTGGCCTTTCCTGGCAGAAGGTCCTCATTGACAAGTGGGTGGGTCGGTCTGTCTGGTGCACATTTCTCACCTCATAGAGGAGAGCTGACAGGAACCCGGCCAGGGAGACTCGTGAACTCCCGCATGAAAGTGTCAGCCATTGGAGGGTTTCAGGAGGGATGTTGCCAAGCTTGGGGGACTCTCACGCGTGGGGGGGCAGGGTGGAAGGCCTGAGGGCAGAAGGTTTGCCGGAGAATGGATTTCTTTCTTGCTTGCTTTCCTTTCTATCTTCCTTCTTGCCTTCCCTCCGTCCTTTCTTTCTGTCTTTCGTTCTTCTTTTTCTCTCCTCACTCGGTTGCCCAGGCTGCTCTCAAACTGCCCAACTCGGGCCATCCTCTCAGCCTGTGCCAACCAAACTGCTGTGATCATAGCTTTCCATTTTGGTCAACATTCTGGTGGTCCTGCCTAGTGTTGAACTCTTGGGCAGAGGTGATCCTCCTGCAGAGGACTGCCCTCACCCAAGGTTTTCTGGGTTTTGCTTGGGGTTGAGGTAGGTGCTTGCTATGGTGATCAGCCTGGTCTCGAGGTCCCGGGCTCCAGCCATCTTCCCCTTTCAGCCTCTCCATGTGCCTAGGAGACAGGTGTGAATTGCCTGGCCATCCCATCCCACCAGAGGTTTGAGAATCAAGCCTTCCCTTTCCCCAAGATGGCCCCTGGGAGGAGCTTGCAGGTCCACCCAGGTGAACGAGATAGGAGGAGGGGTGGGTGCCCAGGCAAAGACACATCCATGCACCAGTCACTCCCCCTGGGAAGAGCTAAGGGGGTGAATCTGGCTGCCCTCTCTGGGGTCCCGGTCATCGGAAGGGAGCAGGCCACGTGGTGGGGGCCCAAGAGGGGTATGTATGCTGGGAGCAAGAGCTCACATCTGTCATCCCAGCACTCTAGTAGGCTGAATCAAGAGGATGGCCTGAGCTGCCAGGTTTGAGACCATCCCAGGCACCTTGGTAAGATCTCATCTTTACAAGAAGCCAAAAAATAATGAGTCGAGCTTGATGGTGCAGGCCTTTTGTTCCAGTCAATCGGGAGGACGTGGTGGGAGTATCACAAGAGCCCAGTCAGTAGAGGTCGTGGTGACCAAGAGCAGTTCCCTGAGTTCCAGACGGGTCGACAGAGCAGAACTCTGACTCAGAATAATAATACCAACTACCACCTCCACCAAAACCACAGGCTGTGCTCAGGGGCTCAGCCTGGCATGATGTCCCTTCAGAGGCCCAGGCAAGTGGATGGCCTGAGCCTGCAGGTTCAACACCAGACCAGGACACAGGGTGAGACCTCAATTCGGCCATCAAGATTAAATCAGGAGAATAGCTGGGCATGGTGGGGCAGGCCTGTCGTTACAGCCACTCAGGGGGCTGAGGCAGGAGGATTGCTTGAGCCCAGCATGTGGAGTCCTCAGTGGGCATAAGTGAGCTCCTGCCCTCTAGCATGGGTGACAGAGCGGGATTCTGACTCCAAATAATAATAATCACCACCACCACCACCAGCACCACTGCCACCCAGCACAGGGAGTCACCCTTAGGGATGGGAGAGGAAAAGGCACTTTCTGGCCCGTAGTTCGCAGGAGGCTTCAAAGGTGGCCGTCAGGTACGTCAGTCCCACGCATTTTGCCATGTGCACCAGAAGGCCTGCCTCCACCCTCCACATTCATGCTCCACAGGAAAGACGTGTGTGAGCTCAAGGAACAGATGATACCAGGCTAGTGTGGCCATTGGGCACAGAGCAATGAAGGCAGTCCAGCAAAGCTGCAAAAAGTTTGTGTATACTGCAAATTATAGGGTCATCCATCTGTTTTGTTGCATAAACAGCTGCACCTAAAATTAAAACACTCATAATCATCACAATAACATTTTTCACTATGCTAAAAATACCTATATAACACTTCAAACTTAGCAAAAATGAAAACAACATATCAAAAGCTCCTAAATACAACCAACTTAAAAAACTAAAACTAAAACTAATAAGCCTATTATGATGCCAAACATGATGTTTATAATTTGCATCTATAGCCCCCTGACAGGGATAAGGAGAGCCCAGATGCACATTCAACCCAAGGCTCCCAGAGGTAGGAGAGTGCCACCCGCAGTTTTTAATCATTGTTGTGGGTTCAAGCACCAAAAGGGTAGAGACAGAGAAACTCAATTGGAGGTTAATATCTCGGTAGAAAATTTCCATATCACTAACTGCTTGTTTCTACTAATAGATTCTTTCAACAGACTACTATTAATTTGCATCTCCCAACTCTCTGGATACCAACGACAAACATAACTAGATGAGTAGAAGAATCAGGGCCGATAGCTGCCCAGAGTTGGCCTGCAACCTTCCTGACCCTGTCAACCTGAAGGCTTCTGAGGGTGGCTCCCAACACTAGTTCATCAGAAGGGAGCGGGCCTTGCGGTATGGCTCCGAGAAAGGTTTGGAGGCCAGGTGCAGGGACTCATGCCTGTCATCCCAGAGCTCTGGGTGGCTGAGGCGAGAGGATGGCCTGAGGCCCCGGGTTTGAGACCGACCCGGGCATTTTGGCAAGACCTTGTCTCTACAAGAAGCCAAAAAAATGAGCCAGGTGTGGTAGTGCACACCTATCGTTCCGGTCACTCGGGAGGACATGGCAGGAGGATTGCTGGAGCCCAGCTGGTTTAGGTCGCAGTGACTGAGAGCAGGCCCCTGAGCTCGAGGTTGGGTGACAGAGAGGAACTCCCACTCAGAATAATAATACCAACCTCCACCACCACCACAATCACAGGCCAGGCTCAGGCACTCAGCCTGGCATCCCTGCTCTTCAGAGGCCCAGGCAAGTGTAGGGCCTGAGTCTGTGGGTTCAACACCAGCCCAGGACATGAGGTGAGACCTCGTCCTGGCCATCAGAAAGAAATTCAAAGATTAACTGAGCATGGTGACGCAGGACTGTGATTCCAGTCACTCGGGGGGCCGAGGTGGGTAGAACACCTGATCCCTGAAGGTGGAGTCCACGGTGGTAGTGAACGTGCCCCTGTGCTCCAGCCTGGGCTACAGATGGGGATTCTGACTCCAAATAATAATACTCTCCACCACCAACACCACCACTCCTGCCACCCAGTGCAAGGAGTCACCCTCAAGGATGGGAGATGAAAAGGCACTTTAAGGCCTGTTGTTCACGGGAGGTTTCTTAGGTGGCCACCGGGCATGTCCATCCCTTCCTTCTGCCATGTGCCTCAGAAAGCCTGCCTCCACCCTCCATACTCGGGCCCCACCACAAAGATGTGTGTGAGCTCAGGGAAGAGACATCCCTGAGCTAGGGCGGCCATCGGGTGCCAGCCCAGGTTCCAGGGTCCCTGTATGCCACCTTCTGGCGTGGGGAGGGACCCCTCCCTCCCGATCACTCCATCGTCCCCCAGCCACACGGACCTTTCCCTGGCAAGCTGTGGACCCCGATCGTGACACACATGGGAGGTGTCTTTTTTGTCACCGGTGTCTCTGTCGGTCAGGCTGAGCCACCAAGCCAGGCTGTAATATTTTTTATTTATTGTAGAGGTGATGTTTCACCAAGTTGCACGAACTGGTCTTGAACTCCTGGGCTCAGGCAATCTTCTCGCCTTCGTCTTTCAAAATGCTGGGATTACAGGCTACCACACTCGGCTTCAAATCTCTTTTTATTTATTTATTTGTTTGTTTATTCATTTATTTATTTATGTATTTATTTGAATTGGAGTCTCACTCTGTCGCCCAGGCTGGAGTGCAGTGGCACACTCAAGGCCACCGCAGCCTTGACCTGCTGGGCTCAGACGATGTCCTTCCATCTCAGCCTTTGAAGTAGCTGGAACTACAGGCACTCACTACCACGCCCAGCTATGTTTTTTGATTTATTGTAGAGATGAGGTCTCTCCAAGTTGCCCAGACTGGTCTCGAGCCCATGGACTCAGGCAATCGTCTGACCTCAACCTCCTAAAGTGCTGGGATTATAGGCATCAGTCACCATTCCCGACCCAAATATCTTTTTAAATAAAATTTTATTTAGTGTCCTAAATGGAAAACTCTTTTCTAATCTCAAATAAAATTTTTTAATTTTTATTTTTTTAGTTTTTTGAGTGAGAGTCTTACTTTGTTACCCAGACTGGATGCAATGACGTGTTCTCGGCCTACCATAGCCTCGACCACCTGGGGTTGGGTGGTTATCTCATCTCAGCCTCCTGAGTATCTGGGAATACAGGCTCACTCTACCATGCCTAATTAAGTTTGTTTTGTTTTGTTTTGTTTTTTAGATAGGGTCTTGCTATGATGCCTAGACTGTCCTTGAACTCCTGGACTCAGTGGGTCCTCCTGGCTCAACCTCTCAGGTAGCTGAGACTAGAGGTGAGAGCCATTGCATCCAGCTAGTTTTTTAAACAATTAATGGTACCTAAATATCATCTGGCACTTGTAGCAGATACATACAATAGGATTCCTCCTAGTTCTTATCCTGCTCTCAATAATGCCCAAAAACCTCAATGAATTTTTTTTTTTGAGTTGGAGTCTCTGTCACCCAGGGTGGAGTGCAGTGGCACACTCATGGCCACTGCAGCATCGACTTGCTGGGTCCAGGCGATCCTTCTGCCTCAGTCTTCCAGGTAGCTGGAGCAATAGTCACTCACCTCCATGTCTGGCTAATCTTTTATTTATTGTAGAGATGAGGTCTTACCAAGTTGCCCAGGCTGGTTTGGAACCCCTGGGCTCAGGCAATCCTCTTGCCTTGGCCTCCCACAGTGCTGGGATTACAGGCTTGAGCCACCATGCTCTGCTTCGATTTCTATTTTAATGTTAATACTAGTCAGTTGTGCCAAAATTCCAAAAGGGAGGGGTTCAGAGTGCCTCCAATTCCCTTTCTCCTCCAAGAATGGAATTTGTTTTATCCCAATTCTCTTTGCCCAGAGGGAATTCATTCAATAGACTGAGGGCTTAGAATTTTATTCTTGGTGTACAGCCCCCTCCTCTTCCCTTGCTAACAAGACCCACTGCCAGTGCTGCTGCAGTTTGAACCACAGGTTCTTAGGCTGCTGCTGCTGCCGCCACTGATATCTGAAATCATATGCAATTTTAGATTATCTTGGAATTTTCCTTCCTGTGTTATGCATAATCACCGGGGACAACCAGAGAGTCTGCTGGTTTCCTTATTCACACGCTGAGTTTGAGGGTCTCTGTTTGTCGTCTCAGTATTAGTGACAAGCAAGTGAATAACCTACAGGTGGCAGCAGAGCCTGAGGCCAGTGACTCCAAGCTGAGGCCAGTCTGGAGCCTGCAAAGGGATCTTTCTGGGCAGCGTCCCCTCCCCTCAGGGGCCTCCAGCTTCTCAGAACAGCTCCACGAGTAAGTGGATTCTGAGCAGCCGCAGAGCACTGGAGAGCGGGAGACCCACGTGCAGCCGGGGTTGGGGGGGTCTGCCCTTTCTGAGGTTGTAATTTTGGTTCCTGGGGCCGTTTTCTGGGCAGTGTTTCCGGTTTGAGGTGCATAGGGTCGCTGGGGTTAGACTGTACTTTCTATATATGAAGAAAATCTACAAAGGCTAGGATCAGAGAAAGACTTGTTTGGGGTGTCTTCTGGAGAAAGGGTGTAGGAATTTGACAGTTTATTTAGGTAAGAAGCTTAAACTGACGCCTGGTGAGTTTCTTGTTTAGAAATGAAGGTTGGGACTTTGGGAGGCGGAAGGACTGCTTGAGCCAGGAATTTGAAACCAGTCTGGACAACATAGCGAGACCTCGTTTCTACAAAAAACATCAAAACATTAGCCAGGCGTGGTGGTGTGCGCCTCTAGTCCCAGCTTCTGGGAGGCTGAGGCCAGGGGATCGCCTGAGCCCAGGGGATCGCCTGAGCCCAAGAGGTCGAGGCTGCGGCGAGTGGTGATCGTGCCACTACACTCCAACCTGGGCGATAGAGATCACGACTCAAAGAAAAAAAAATGACAGTCTGGAAGAAGGGAGTGTTTCCCATCCAGGAGGAAGGGATCAGCCCTTGGTAAGGAAAACGACTGTGCCCCTTCTAGTAATAAGGAGCAAATTCGGCTGACTTGCAAATATCCGATCAGCCGGGCATAAGGAGGGAGCTCTGCCGGAGAGAGGCTGTGGGTGGAACTTGTCTGAGTTCACAAAGCCACTTTTTCCCGGGCTTCTCCTGTCACTCAGGCTCTAGGAGGCGGGGCGGGGGGATTCTATCCAATCGGGGTGGGGCATGCGGAATGTCCATCTAGCGGGCCGCGGGGAGGAGGCGGGGACGTTCTCTCCACTCCTTTGTTGGGGCCGCCCGCCCAGCCGGGGTCCCGCCGGCGCCTCTTCCTCCAGCTTCTGTCAGGCGGTGATCTGCGCTGTGACCTGCAGTGGCAGCGGGAAGTGTAGAGAGGCCCCCAGGACATCCCGGAATCCAGGAAATGGTGAGTGTGCGAGGCCAGCCCCCCTAGATGGGGGTGTTGGGGCTGGTGGGAACCGGCGGTGGCGGCACTCGGGCCTCCCCGCGACCCTCCGTGCTCTGCGGACCCGCGTCCCTGCTGGCGCAGCTCGACCCTCGGTCCCTCCGGCGCAGGGTGGGGCTGGGCCGAAAGCCGGGACCCCGGGTGTTCTGTCCCGTCCCTGCGTGGCGACCGCGGCCTCCGCCCCGGAGCCCTCTCCGGGCAGCCAGCAGTCCCGCGTCCCCAGATTGCGCGGGGATCACGGGAGGGTCCTGGCGGGAGGGTCCCGATTCGTGTGCGGGGTCATGCGTGGTGGTCTGGGGTCTTGGGGAGGAGGTCTCCGGCCCCACCTTTCTCCTGTTAAAAAAGTTTATTATAGCAAACAGCGACTTATGAATGAGAAACACCCAGCTTGTGGTTTGTGGTTTCTTACCAGAAAAAACCAAACACTTTCAAACGATTTAAAGAGATTTATGAGCGAAATAGGAGTGACCACGGCCAGGGGAAACACTGCCCCAAAAAGCCCTGTGAGTGATCCCGAGGTTGGCGGATTACAGTTTGGTTTTCAATGTTCCAGGAAGACAGGAACTGCAGGGTCAAATGATAATTCAGAAGTGAACTTGGAAGGTTCCTGCGAAAAGCGGGTTCGTCTTGAAAGTCCTAGGTGGGTTTAGAGATGACTTAGCTGGCAGATGGTGCGTGTTAAGCTTTGTCTAAACACTTGGAGTCAGTAGGAAGGAATGTTTGAGTTAAGATAAAGGGTCTGTTATCTGCCATGTGATACCAGGCCAGCAAAAAAAAAAAAAAAAAAAAGACCTGTTTAACGAGATCTTTCCTTCAGTCCTGTTTATAATTTACTATCTTATTGCCACCAAGAGTATGTTGTGTCAGTATTCTGATCTCTGTTTTAGCATAAATGTGGGTCAATTGTTGTGTCTAAACTCCAAAAACGAGGGGGTATAACCAGGTCTGTCCCACCACCACCTGGTCATGACCAGGAACTCAGTTTTCAGATTTTTCTGGGGTCCCTTCAGTTGGTTGAGGTCTTAGGGTTTTATTTTTAGTGTACAGGGCTTATTTTTAGTTTAGGGTTTTATTTTTAGTTTGAAGGAAAGGTCTTTATAAGGTGGATGGGGAGCAAAACCATATGAAATACTTGATTGGTCTCAGTGATATAGTTGCCTTATTTGGACTTGTCAGCCTTAAATAATGGAAAGGCTATGATTCTAGTTTTAATGATTATAATCAAGGGAAAAGCTGAGAATGTCCATTTGGGAAAACACAGACTCCAGCAAATTGGGCTCAGTGCTTGGAAGTTAAAAAAGTTAAAGTTCTGGCCCCGGCGCTCCCGCCTCCCGCCCCGGCGCTCCCGCCTCCTGCCCTGGCGCTCCCGCTCGCGCCCCGGCACTCCCGGCGCCCCGGCGCTCGGCCCGCGCAGCTCATCACAACCCGGCCCAAGAGGAGATCCACACAAATCGGCTTCAAGGAAGATCTGCAGGGATTGCTGCCGAATCTCCTGTGTCTGAGATTGTGCTGCTAGCTCGCGTGGGGCTTCTGTTGCCTGCTCGGAGGCAGGCAGCCATCTTGTTCCTGTCCGGCCCCACCCCCTCTGGGGCGAGCAGATGAGATAGCACCACCTGCTGGCGACTCAAGGTAACAACACCGAAACGGGAGAAATAAGCCTGATAAAGACATAGACAAAACTGCTGAAGGAAAGTTGACCTGATCTATCCTTCACAGCAGATCAGGGGCAATTGACTCTAACTGCAAACTAACTCACTAGCTTGAAAAGAAAACTACAAATCGG
>JAPVLO010004345.1:0-16251 GCA_027257055.1 Cephalopachus bancanus | reverse complement strand
GACTCCCAAAAGGCACCCCTTCCCCTACTTGTGTAATGGACATGTGTGATTTTCTCTACCAATGTCCCTTCCTTGGGCGTCCGTCACTTCTCTTTTCCCTGTGGTTTTATTTGGGCATGCAAGCCTAGTATGCAACTTTCTGGCAACAGTGGCCCAAAAGGGGTGGGTATTTGACTGAGCAGAATCGATTATAGTCTTTCCCTGGAACTAATATATGAATATTGAGAGAGAAAAATTTGTTTTCTGCTGGTGTTGCTAAATTGGGATGTCATAGTTGGGAGCTGCCAGCAACCGTCTCCCAACCCAAGTGTCAAGTGTAGGAGGGAAGTGCTTTTTTTTTTTTTTTTTTTTTTTTTTTTAGTGAGGGAGAGCTCTTTTGAAGTAGGAAAAATAAAAGGGGGGACTAATATGAAGGGGAAAACAGAAATGAGAGATTTGGAGAATAAATCCTGACAACTTAGTTTAAAACTTGGGTCTGCATGTGCCTGTGCCCAGTTGTACTTCTGGATTTCCCGGTTAAGTAAGCCAACAAGTTCATTTTTTTGCTTAAGCTAGCGTGAATTGAGTTCCTGTCACTTGTCTCCAAAAAGGGGCCTGACTAATAAGTTTGGCACAGTGTTATTTATTTGTTCCTCAGAAATGAGGGAAGCTGGCCACAACTATCACTTCTTAAGTGTTCCACTTCCCATAATGAGTCATAGCAAGTGTGAGTCCTGTGCATTTGGGTAGACAGGAGAAAATCTAATTTTTCCTCAATATTATTGCTATTATAAACAGAAAACAATTCAACAATCCCAAACTAGAGGTTGGATAGATAACATTTAATCTTGGGAGACTGTGCTATTCTGAATCATGAGAGAATACTGAGATTTTTTAGATGAGATGCTACAAGGTTTTTAGCAAAATGAGAAAGAGAGAGAAAGAAAAGAAAAGAAAGAAAAAAAGGGGGAAGGGAGGAAGGGAAAGAAAGAGGGACCATTAGCAATCATTCTATCAGTTGGTTAAAGATGAAGATGGGAAGGTGAGTGGGGTCAGTTTTTTTTTTTTTTTTTTTTTTTTGAGACAGAGTCTCGCTTTGTTGCCCAGGCTAGAGTGAGTGCCGTGGCATCAGCCTAGCTCACAGCAACCTCAAACTCCTGGGCTCAAGCGATCCTGCTGCCTCAAACCCCCCGGGGACTGGGGCTACAGGCATGCGCCACCATGCCCGGCTAATTTTTTTTTTTTTTTATATATATCAGTTGGCCAATTAATTTCTTCTATTTATAGTAGAGACGGGTCTCGCTCAGGCTGGTTTTGAACTCCTGACCTTGAGCGATCCTCCCGCCTCGGCCTCCCAAGAGCTAGGATTACAGGCGTTTGCCACAGCGCCCGGCCAGTGGGTCAGTTTAAAGATACAATTAGAGGACAGGACATTGAATTGCAAGGAGCAGGGGTACTTGGAATCACAGAATCTTAGAGACAGATGGAGTCCCTGACAAGTCATTCACCTTCTTCCTGAGCAATTCTGGTAATGGATAGCTGGGTAGGTCACCAAGCAAAGGTGGTCAGTGGTCCATGGAGAACAGGGAGGGATAGGCTTTTCACATACTTTTGTCACCGTGGCCATTCTAAGGGTCTGGGGATAAAATTATAGAGGCATTATACATACCCATTGAGAACATATCAGGGAAACTAGACTGGTGTGATGTTGGCACAAAAAGAAAACAAATTTAAAGTTAAAATGTATATGAGGCTGGGTGCGGTGGCTCACGCCTGTAATCCTAGCACTCTGGGAGGCCGAGGTGGCGGGTGGATCACTCAAGGTCAGGAGTTTGAAACCAGCCTGAGCAAGAGCGAGACCCTGTCTCTACTAAAAATAGAAAGAAATTAATTGGCCAACTAAAAATATATATAAAAAATTTACCTGGGCATGGTGGCGCATGCCTGTAGTCCCAGCTACTCGGGAGGCTGAGGCAGGAGGATCGCTTGAGCCCAGGAGTTTGAGGTTGCTGTGAGCTAAGCTGACGCCATGGCACTCTAGCCTGGACAACAGAGTAAGACTCTGTCTCAAAAAAATAAATAAAATAAAATAAAGTTAAAGTGTATATGATACCAATCCCTGCACACTCCCTGACTTGCAGGGGGGCAGATTCTTTGCTGGCTCAGTCAACAGCTGGGTCTTTGACAACGTTGAGAGGCAGAAGTCAGGAGCAGGCTGACTTTCTCTACTTGAGAAAGGAGAGAGAGAGAAAGGGGTAGTTAGGAAGTAAGGAGAACAAGGTTGAAGATAGCAGAAGAGAAGGACAAGGAGAGAGAAATAGCAGCTGTGGGGAGTAGGACTTTGGGGAGAGAAATTTGGAAAAAGGATTTTTGAAAGCTTTGCTGGTGTTGTGCAATGAAATTCCTCCTTGGCTTCCTCCTATAAGAATGTCAATAAAAACTTATGTTATTTTTAAGGCTTTTTGAATTGCATTTGTTTTTTCTCCTGGCTGTGTCACCCAGACTTCACAAGTCTACCATCGGAGTTTCATGACTCTTCCACCTAACCAAAGGGTCTACAGTGTCTCGCCTCCTACACCTTGTCCCGATACACAGAGGCGGTCACTTCCATTTATCAGGTGGGGGTTAGCACATTGGGAATGGGGCCAGTGAGTGCTAAAGTACATGGTAGTAATGATTTTCCAGTCATTTGACTGTTAGTATTCATTTCAAAAGAGGCAGGCAGCATATTGGCTAGTGAGTTTCAAAGACTCTTTTTGGATGAATAGTTTGGATCAGAAGATATGCCATGATGGAAAAAAGGGAACTATCAGGGAAGAACAATCTAGACTGGTCTGGAAGTGGATTGAGATCTAGTTCCTATATGTGACAGATCTTCACCTCCACCATTGAGTGTGAAATTACTAAACACCTAGCACTAGCATTTCTCTTGCCCTCAGGAATCACTGACAGCTTGTCAGGGGTGATTTGGAGTCAGTCAATTACTCTATCAGAGGGAGAAGCCTGCGCTTTGTAAATCAATACCTTCTAAGTGAAAAGACTGAGAGATGGGCCATGTCCAAGACAAGCATTGGAAAATCAGAGTGCTCCCAGGTGGATAATACAGGAGGGTAATTGAACAGGATTTTAATAATTCACAGACTTCCACTCCAACGTATCATAAAGGATTACTAGGGCAGGACATGGTCTAATGCCAGATGAATTGCAGGTTAGGAGAATCAGCACAGTGACTCTGTATCTTATCAAGGTAAGACTCTGGGTTTTGTGGGTGTTTTGTGGGTAGGTGTTTGATTGAGTCTCTCTAAAAAGCCAAAGATAAGGCTTACTCTTCCTCACCTAAATGAAGTTAGGCAGGTCTATGAAAAGAAGAGAAACTTTCCACCAGTAAATGATTTAAACTTGGTGTCTTGTCCATTTCATGGTGCTGTAACAGAATACCCTAGACTGGGCGATTTATAACGAATAGAAATTTATTTCCTCGCAATTCTGGAGGCTGGGAAGTCCAAAACCAAGGCACAGGCATTTATCCAGGACCTTCTTGCTACATCATAACATGGCATAAGAGCAAAGAAAGGGTGAGAGAGAGCAAGAGGGCAAAACTCATCCTTTTATAAGGTACCCACTCTTACAATAATGGCACTAATCCATTTGGGAGGGTGGTACCCCAAGAACCAAGTACTTTCCATTAGGTCCTACCTCCCAACACCACTGCATTGGGGGCCAAGAAAATGTAAATTCAGAGGAGAATCTAAGTTCAGACCTTGCTACCTATATTGAAACTCAAGAGGGAACTTCATGTTGTATGTCAACTCAGTTTTGCTTCTAGTGACTTGTAATCTGGTCTTGTGACGTTGGCTATCCCACTGGGCAGTGAGGGAGGCCAGTCTCTGATGGGTGTAAGAAACAATTGCCGACTGTGATACCATAAGACAATCTAGTGCAAACAGGAAACAGCGCCTGATATTCAATCTAAAGATCCAGAAATTGTCATGAAATGATTGGCAGCATTTAAAATGCTTTTAGAAACAGCCTTTTATATTTAGGGTTTCGTCTGATTGGCATATGGTTTATGGACTTTTTAAAAAAATTGTTTCATTTTGTTTGTCAAGAACAGTTGGGGCGGTTCAGTTGATCAGCCCCAAATCCTGGGCAGTGGTTGGTTAGCACAGCACTGCTGTGGCCCGATGGAAATTGGCATTATTTCCCAGCACGTATGGTCCTGCCATGCCATGGCATGCACAGGATCCAGACCACCTGTGTGCTTGGTCACGAGCTATGGCACTTCATGGCACTCCTGAACAATCCTTGCCACAGGATCTGGGCTATTCTCACCCAGCTGGGTGGGCTGGATCGTGGCAGGCACACCTGCCTTGGGTGGAGTTTGGTGCTGCAGAAGGATAAGGAAGAATATTGGAACCCTGATGTGGGGCTAGTGAACAGAATGGAGTATGTTTGAGGCATGATGAAGTTTAACAGCTGGGCAGAAATTAAACTCTGGTAGGTTCATCAAAGAAAAGGCCACCTGAGGCGGGCACAGTGGCTCACGCCTGTAATCCTAGCACTCTGGGAGGCCAAGGTGGGCGGATTGCTCGAGGTCAGGAGTTCGAAACCAGCCTGAGCAAGAGCAAGACCCCGTCTCTACTAAAAATAGAAAGAAATTAATTTGGGCCAACTAATATATATAGAAAAAATTAGCTGGGCATGGTGGCGCATGCCTGTAGTCCCAGCTACTCGGGAGGCTGAGGCAGGAGGATCGCTTGAGCCCAGGAGTTTGAGGTTGCTGTGAGCTAGGCTGATGCCACGGCACTCACTCTAGCCTGGGCAACAAAGTGAGACTCTGTCTCAAAAAAAAAAAAAAGAAAGAAGAAAGGCACCTGCCCCTTGTGGGAGGTCGTGGAAGGGGTGATACTGCCATGGGACAGAAAGTAAAAATAAGAGCCTTCAGAGCAAAGTCACATGACAATAAAACACACTGCAGAAAAAGAACTATTATGTGTTGATTAGAACCCAAGAAACTAACAGAGGGGTGTTGAGTGGCCATTCACACTGTGCACTCTCTGCCAATTCTTCACTTCTTACCTACTGTTTTACTTTTGCTCCATCTCTGCTCTCTGTCTTTTGGGAGCCTCATCTACTTTTCTGGTACCATTTGTCATCCAGGGAGTCAGATAACTTCAGGTGTCCCTTAGAGTATAACCAGTCTTCTTTTAAGTCTGAGGTTCCTGTACTCTGCCACCTTGTTTAGTGTTGCTTATCGGTTAAACAGCTCTGTGTTATCTCCCTTGTGGCAGGGAAAAGCTGGCTGCTTCAGCGCTGTTAAGAACCTTCCGTGAGAAGTCTATTCCCGCAGAGAGTATAATGTGGGAGCCTGATGGGGATTCAGTTGATCAACCCCAAATCCTGGGCAGTGGTTGGTTAGCACAGCACTGCTGTGGCCCGATGGAAATTGGCATTATTTCCCAGCACGTATGGTCCTGCCATGCCATGGCATGCACAGGATCCAGACCACCTGTGTGCTTGGTCACGAGCTATGGCACTTCATGGCACTCCTGAACGATCCTTGCCACAGGATCTGGGCCATTCTCACCCAGCTGGGTGGGCTGGATCGTGGCACACCTGCCTTGGGTGGAGTTTGGTGCTGCAGAAGGATAAGGAAGAATATTGGAACCCTGATGTGGGGCTAGTGAACAGAATGGGAGGGGGGCCCAGTGAGATTGGGACCCACTCAAATTGTATCGGAGCTGAACTGGCATTTGTATCACGTGGTATACGTTCTGATACTCGCTCAGCTTAAGAGGAGAGCTGGGTCTAGATAGTCTGTGCAGAAATCTTTTCCTTGGCCATCCACTCCTCTGGTCTCAGTTACTAGCACTTCCCCAGAGGAACAACATGGGATGAAGCCGCAGCTGATCCACCCTCAATATCGTGCTGTTCTGGATTTTATCATCCTGCCTGAGCAGTGAGATAAACATAATTTTAATCCCCGTTTTTTTTATGCACTCACTAGAAAGCAGACAGGGTTGTTCCAGAATGGATTTCCTGTGTCATAGAAATCACAGAAGCATAAAAGGAAAAAGCCAGATGTGTACACTGAGACTGCCCAGGCTTACACATTCTTTTATACCCAGAGTCCTAGGGCCTTATGTTCCCCGTTCCGACGCCAGCTCATTTTTTTCCCCTTTTGGAATATGGACTGTTAGTCAGATTCGTAGAATTTCAGAGCTACGAGGAAGTAGGCACGGATCTGGGTGTTTATGTGCAGGGGGGCGTCTGTGGCTATGGCTGTCTTTGCACAAATGGGGGCTTGTTTGTGCGAAAGTGTCACCGTGAAGATCTAAGGGAGATACTTCAGGGATACCCATAAGCTTTGAACAACCTACTTGCAACCTCTCCATCCTTTCTCTTCCGTGGAATGCAAAGCCCACCTCCTCCCCAAAGCCCTACAGAGGGACAGGTCAGAGGGAGGATGCCATTGGCCCCAGGGCACGCTTGCCAACCACTTCTTCTTTAGAGTCCCTGACTCTGGTGCGTTTTTTTTTTTTTTTTTTTTTTTTTTTTTTTTTTTTTTGAGACAGAGTCTCACTTTGTTGCCCAGGCTAGAGTGAGTGCCATGGCGTCAGCCTAGCTCACAGCAACCTCAAACTCCTGGGCTCAAGCGATCCTCCTGCCTCAGCCTCCCGAGTAGCTGGGACTACAGGCATGCGCCACCATGCCCGGCTAATTTTTTATATATATATTAGTTGGCCATTAATTTCTTTCTATTTATAGTAGAGACGGGGTCTCACTCTTGCTCAGGCTGGTCTTGAACTCCTGACCTTGAGCAATCCGCCCGCCTCGGCCTCCCAAGAGCTAGGATTACAGGCGTGAGCCACCGCGCCCGGCCTTCTGGTGCGTTTTAGAGTGAACACACTTCCAGTAGGTGCTGGGGACTGTTTTCATCCACTCAGATACGTTGTAATTTCCTCAATGGAAAGGAAAGTGTAAAGAATGCTACAGATGCCAGATTAGAGTATTATTTTTTTCACTGGAAAACTCACAGCCTGGTTTGAGACGGTGGTATAGAAGCTGGTTAGAACTGTGTGTCACAGAGGTGGCAGCGGTCCCTAGTCTACATGAATAAGCACAGCAGCAAACAATTGGGTAGCTGGTATTCTGATGCCCTAGTTTAGGGGAGCTCACTTCTGGAGCCACTAGTTGGGACTAAAGTAGTGCACAGGTACCTGTCAGGGGAAACTTTTTGGAAATCTAACCAAACGCTTGCTTCATGGTTATTTACACAATGTCTACTGTATGCAAGACTAGAAGCTGAGGATACGGCAGTAAACAAAAATAAAGTCCCTACTTCTCACTGCACTTGTAGTTGAGTGGATGGAGACGGAGTGTCAGGTGGCGATAAGGCAAAGAGAAGAACTAAGGCCAAAGGGGTGGTTGGGTGGTGCTATGTTAGATATGCGGGGAGGGAATGTCTCTCGCAAGGGGTGCACGGGAGCAGGGACCTGAATTAAGCAATGGAGCAAGTCCTGTGGTTATGGGGGGAAGAGCATTCCACCCCAGAGGAACAGCCTTGGAAAGGTTGAGCTGGGAGAGGGTTGGAGGAACAGCAAGGCAGCCAATGTGGCTGGGGGCTAGGTGAGCAGGGAAGAGTGGCAGGTGGAGGGGCTGGAGAGTTGACTGGGGGCAAAATCAGGTAGGGTCTCATAGTTAGTGAGATGGGATGCCATTGGAGGTTTTGAGCAAAAGAGTGATATGATCTGACTTAGGTATTTTTTTTTTTTTTTTTGAGACAGAGTCTCACTCTGTTGCCTGGGCTAGAGTGCTGTGGCGTCAGCCTAGCTCACAGCAACCTCAAACTCCTGGGCTCAAGCAATCCTCCTGCCTCAGCCTCCCGAGTAGCTGGGACTACAGGCATGTGCCACCATGCCGACTAATTTTTTCTATATATTTTTAGTTGGCCAATTAATTTGTTTCTATTTTTAGTAGAGACGGGGTCTCGTTCTTGCTCAAGGCTGGTCTCGAACTCTGATCTTGAGCGATCCTCCGGCCTCGGCCTCCCAGAGTGCTAGGATTACAGGCGTGAGCCACCACGCCCAGCCTGACTTAGCTTTTAAAAGGATCACTGTAGGCCAGGAGACCAGCCTGGAGCCTACTAGGAAAGGCCAGCTTGGTTGGAGGGGTGGTGGCTAGACTACAAGAGTTGTGCTGGAAACGCTGGCGCATTAATCAGATTCTGGATATATTTCATAGATAGAATCCAAGGAGTCAAGGATGACTTCAAGGTTTTGTTTGTTTGTTTGTTTGATTTTTTCCTGTACAACCAGAAGAATGGAACTGCCATTTACTGAAGTGGGGAAAGGGAAAATATTTTGGAGGGAAATCACAAGCCTGGTTTTGGAAATGGTACATTTGAGATCTGATTAGACACCCAAGTGGACATTCCAAGTAGGTAATTGGTGATAAAAGTCTGGAGTTCAGGAAACTAGTTTAGGTATAATTGAGGCTCTGGTGGAGCTGAAGACTCACTTCCTTCTGGAAGCCTCCTCTGCTCTAAAGAAATGGCTAGGAGGTCTTCAGTGGCCCAGGAATCTACTGAGCATTGGAGGCATGCTTTGAACCAAGGAGTGCCTGGACCATGGAATAACTCCTGTCTGTCCTTCATGCCCAACTAGCAATTCACTTATTAACAAATTTTTATTAAGTGCCTACTGCCTGCCAGCCACTGGGCCAGTGTTAGGTATACAATGGAGAACAAGACATATTCCTTTCCTGCTCAAAATATTTGGCCTTATCAGGTTTTTAGGACAAAGAATGGAGATTTCAGTGCAATGAGTCGGGGGGTGGGGGGGAGTATGGGGTGCTTTTGGACACAAGGGAGAGGCACCTAATCTAGTCTTGGAGGCCAGTGAAAACTTCTCAGACAAAATGCTATCTAAGCTGATCCCTGAAGGATGACTAGGACTGGCCGGGAAAAAGAGGTGAGAAGGTGGGGTAGAGAGTGTTCTAGGCAGAGAAGAGAGCATGTGACAAAGAAAGTCTGTTCAGGCAAAGGACAAAAGTTCCACTGGGCATGTCTGGAGTGCCAAGTGAAGGGGTAGAGGCAGAGAGGGAGTTAGATGCCATCAGGAGGCATACCAGGAGGGACCTTAACGGGCAATGCTGGGACTTCATTATAAAAGTATGGGGGCCGGTCGAGGTGGCTCACACCTGTAATCCTAGCACTCTAGGAGGCTAAGGTGGGAAGATCCCTCAAGGTCAGGAGTTCGAGACCAGTCTGAGCAAGAGTGAGACCTGTCTCTACTAAAACTAGAAATAAATTAATTGGCCAACTAAAAATATATGAAAAATTAGCCGGGCATGGTTGTGTATGCCTGTAGTCCTAGCTACTCGGGGGGCTGAGCAGAAGGATGGCTTGAGCCCAGGAATTGAGGTTGCTGTGAGCTAGGCTGACCCATGGCACTCTAGCCCGGGAACAGAGTGAGACTCTGTGTCAAAAAAAAAAAAAAAAAAAAAAAAGCTATGGGAAGGCTTTCAGGAGTTTTAAGCAGAGGAAAGAGGCTGGGATAAAAACGGATTTGAGGGAGGCAATCTCAGACTCCTACTGCCCTAAAAACATCACCCATAAATGTGTCCATATAATATGAGGCAGGGAAGAGGAGGCAGGGCCTGGTCAGCTTTGCTAAGCTCAGATAATGGGAGATACTCTCTTCTAAGAGCTAATTAATGGGAGATACTCTCTCCCAAGAGCTAATTACTTCAATGGAAAAAGAGGTACAAGATGGATACATTTTTTAATAGGGGGTCACAGTATGGAAGAAAGCAGGCTGAAGGGCAGTTCTAAGATGGGACAGCCTCCTAGGAGGGGCAAACTCTAGCCTTGGGGGAGTGGGGAGGAAGACAAGGCTGGAAACCAAAAACGGATAGTCTTTCTAGGTACATCTTGCTTTGTGTGCTGTGCGTGCTGTGCAGCGTGTATTCGGGTCAGGGCCTGGATTCTTATGAAGGTGCTAAGCGCTGGGGCGCGCGTGTTTGGGAATGGATGTTTGTGACGGATGTTTTCTCTGAGCCTGTGTTAATGTGCAGAGCTCTGGAATGCACACTGTGCAAGTACCTACCTGCAGTAAGAAGGGATCTGCGTCCAACATATGCAGAGAGCGAGCATATGTCTTTTGACAGCCTGTGTTTGCAAGAAAGTCTCTAACAGAACAAACGACGAGTTCTGTTCAAATTTAGAGACTATTTTGGCTTCCTTTGCATACAGCAGGCACTCACGTATTGTCGAATGAATGAGTGTTTTGGTTTTATTAAAGTTCAACTGTTTTAGGAAATATATAGATTTGGTTAAAAGTTCCAACTAGATGTTTTAAGAAAAATAAACTCACAGCCAGGCACCATAATGCATTTACAAAGCCTAGCAGTTTAAATCGTGTAATAGAGTTTATATACTAGCTCAAGTCCTGCGTCCTATAAGAAACTTTCACTATGTCATTTTATTAACAAACATTTCCTGAACACTTCAACCCCATAGGCAGGCCCTGGGCTGCTGCTGCCGCAGGACTCATTTCCTTTTCCTCTGAGCCACCTTGCTCTGGGTGCTGCAATTCATGCTTAATTATATGTTATCTTGTATTGTTCCTTAATTGCTGCATGTGCGTTAATTCACTTCCACCAAGGCTGCATGTTCCTTGGGGGCAGGGACCGTTTCATAAACTTTAGGAGAGCAGAAGAACTTAGCAGGGAGGTGAAACATACAGAAGTAAATAAATATCCTCTGAAGAAAAATGGAAACAAGAACATAAAACTATTTGTGAACTGTAGTAATATGTAATATTTACACTTGATCTTAGCACAAGGCTGAGAAGTGATAATATGTAACATTTTGAAAATACCTTTGAAAAAGGGAACATACATCGTTGCTAATGAACTGAAATATTCCTTTAATAATAAGATATAAGATTGGAATCTGCATATTCATGCCAAGGGAAGGCTTTGTGTATTAATGTAATTGCTGTGATCCCCACAGTGTTTTTTTTCTTGTTCTTATTAATGCAAAACAGAAATGTTTCCTTGAGGATGAGAGTTAAAAGGGTAGAACAGCGTTTGGTGAATTACCGATTACCCTGTGCACAGTGGTGTCCCCAACCTTTTTGGCACTAGGGAGTGGTTTGACAGAAGACAAATTTTCCACGGGGCCAGGGCGGGTGTGGGAAAGGGAGGGGCAGTGGCAGAGCTCTGCACCCGGTCCCTAACAGGCCACGTGCTACACGGACAGGTACCGGTCTGTGGCCCGGGGTTGGGAACTGCAGCTGTAGCACGACTTTTCAACAATGGCACCACTGACATTTTAGACTAGATAATTCTTTGTTGCCGGGGCTGTCCTGTGCATTGAAGGATGTTTAGCAGCATCCCTGGCCTCTACCCACTAGCATAGGCCAGCGTGCCTGTAGCGCCCTCTGCTCCCAATTGTGGCATCAAAAATATCTCCAGGCCTGGCAGGGTGGCTCACGCCTGTAATCCTAGCACTCTGGGAGGCCGAGGCGGGAGGATCGCTCAAGGTCAGGAGTTCAAAACCAGCCTGAGCAAGAGCGAGACCCTGTCTCTACTAAAAATAGAAAGAAATTAATTGGCCAACTAAAAATATATAGAAAAAATTAGCCGGGCATGGTGGCGCATGCCTGTAGTCCCAGCTACTTGGGAGGCTGAGGCAGGAGGATCGCCTGAGCCCAGGAGTTTGAGGTTGCCGAGAGCTAGGCTGATGCCAGGGCTGTCTAGCCTGGGCAACAAAGTGAGACTCTGTCACAAACAAACAAACAAAAAACCAAAAATGTCTCCAGACATTGCTGTCTCATGGGTAAAAATCGCTCCAATTGAGAACCAATGTCCTATAGGAATTTTGGTTCTAGTCAGATCACTTTCTTATTTAACAAATGGTGGGGATGGGGAAAGGAAACAATATTTATTACTCATTTGCTACGAGCTAGGCACTATGTTATTTTTATTTCATCTTACAGATAGGCAGAAGATCATAAAGTTAATTCAGTTAAACCAGGATGGCAAGCCAGGCTTGTCTCGCTGGGAAAGCTTAGCCCGTGCCTGCACACCCCCACTGTTCCCGGGAAAAACCCGGCACACCTCAAATTGAAGGCGAACTGCAAAGTCAAAAGTTATGTCCGAAAAATATTTAAAAACTTTTCTGGGGGAGAGGAATTTCTACTCTTGTCTTCATTAAAATCTGCTTGACTATAAGTACATATATGCCCACGCAGACAGCCACTGGGCCCCTCGCTACCGTTGTAGCTCTGGCCTTATCTCTGAAACCCCGGAGCGACACAATGGAGCAGCTTCAGTTCTCCTCGTTACAAATTATCCAAAAGCCGGGCCCAGAGGTGCCAAAAGCAACCAGTATTGTTTACACAAGGGTTGAAGGCTAATAGTTAACTTTCTTCCTTTTAATTCCAGAAACAGTACATAACGCCTCGCTTTACAACGAGGAGGGAGCAAGATCTCATGAACCGGGGGAGAAAACAAGGCAAAGGAACCGGGAAGGCTGGCTCGCAGCGGGGCGGCCGCTGCGCCCCCCGGGCCCCGCGCCCCGGCCCCTCGCCCCCCCCGGCTCGCGTCCCCGGCGCCCCGGCGTCCCGGCTCCCCTTTCCCCCCCCGGGGCGAGCCGTCCCGAGCCAGGCCTGGAAAAACCACGGCGAGAAACTCTGGCTGGGCTTGCGGTTCAGTGAAAGAAAGCAAACACTCAAGTTTGTTTCTGGGCTGCAGCTGCCGGTTCGGATTTGGGGCGGGGGCGGGGGTGGGGGGGGCACAACTCGGTCAGGTTCAAGTGCGCATGTGCGCGAGGAGTCGGCGCTGGCACTTATTGAGCGCCGACTGCATACGGGCGGCCGGGGTGTGCATCCCGGGCGCGGGGGGTGTGGCGCGTGCGCGGGGGCGCGGGGGCCGGCTGCGGGCGGCGGGGGTGTGTCCGCGGCCCGCCGCCCTCCCGCCCGCCCGCCGGCTGGCGCGCTCCGCCGCTCCCTTCCCGGGCGGGAATCCGGGCCGGGTTGTGGCCGCGGCCGCGTACGTGAGCGCAGTGTCCCGGAGAGGGAGGGCAGGCCGGCCAGGTGGGCGCGAACCGAGCTGGGCGCGCGGCGCGAGGGGACCCGGGCCGTGGGGGCGGGCGGGGCCGCGGCAGCTGCGGCGGGGCCGAGCCGAGCCGTCCGAGCCGGGGCCGCCGCGCCCGCGCGCCCTTCGCGGCGGGCTGAGGTGTGCGCGGGGACCTCGCGGCGCTGCAGCGGGGACGGGGGCGGCCGCGAACTTCCCACGCCCCGCACGCCCGCGGGGGCCCGGCCGGCGGCCTGGGGGCCCGGGAGGCCGGCGCGGCGGGGGGGCGGCGGGCGGGGGGCGGGGGCGCTGCGGCAGTGCCGGCGCTGGCGGGTGGGGTGGCCGCCGCTCGCGCGCGCCGCCTTGTTTATCTCGCCCGCTGCCGGCGCGCTATCGGAGCCCCCTCCCCAACTTTGCACGGCTGTCCCGAGCCGCCTGGCGCAGGAGGGTGACCGGCTAACGCGCCCCCTCCCGACCCTTTCCGGCTGGGCCGCCAGCCCGGCCTCCCGGCGCCCCGCGCGTCCCTGCCCACCCCCGGCGAGCGCGAGCGCCGGGCTGCGGGACGGGCGGCGCGACAACAACCCTCCGCCCCGCGGGCCGCCCCAGCACCTCTCTCCGGTTCTGGCCACCGGTCCCCGTGCGCCCCGCGCGCTCTCTCCCCGCCTCGCCTCACCCCATGTCCCGGGCTCTCCCTGCGTGTGCCACTGTGGACATATGGGGTGGCCTGGGGGGCCAGGACAGGGTGTTTGTCCTGTGCAGACAATTCCAAAGGCAACGCTTTCTCCCCTGCCTTGGAGTCAGGACTCGGAGCCTCCACTTCAGGCCTGACTCAGAGGTCTAATGAAGCCACCTGCCAGGCCGAGAGGGGTGCTGTCGCTCCTTGGTTTTTGGGCAATTCCCGGTGGCTTTGGAGGACTTCCACCAGCCAGGCGTTCCCATGATGCCAGGCTGCCCGGCGCGCGGGGGTGGGGGGTGAGGTGGGGGGGTCCCTAGCGGTCGTCATTGCTTTCTTTACACCCCTCTTTCTAGGAAGGTGCTAGTGGGGCAGTTTGCTTCAAAGTGAGTGATCAACAGGTATTGAAGGCCTCCTTGACACCCTCCTAAGGGCTGTGTAAACAGAGGTGCTGGTCTCAGGAACTTGAAAGTTAAGGAAACATAGCCATTAAGTTCAACTCCACAGGCCCCTTTGAGAAGCCGCGGTGTTCTCAGCACGGTGTCAGGCCCTCCGGGAGGTGGGGGAGGCGCACAGTCTCAGGCTTCAGGAACCCAGACTAGGTGGCAGTGATTTGAGAGCTCAGGTTCAAGTACTGTGGCTGCCTGAGTTCGTGCAAATGCTGGGACAGGGGGCATATCAGATAAAGGGAAGGGACTTGGAGTACTGAAGTTTTGAAATAAGTTATGCAAGGCCAGAGACAAGAAGTAACAGGTGGAGAGGTTCCTGAAGGCTATACCGGAGGAGCAGGCGTTCACACTGTTATCTCAGCGGGGGGGGAGACAAAAGATACCGGAGATGATTCCCCTTAGGGCTTGTAATCTCATGGAGGGGACAGAGAGACTTGAGCTTGTGAAATCAGGCTCCAAGATAGTTGACCGTGGCTGTCAAAATGCTAGCTATAGACACAGGGATGTTGATGGCCCAGGAGGAAGCTATGGGCAGGACCAGGACTGTGTTCCTGGAGTGGAGGATGTGGCCTTTGAGATGGGCCACAGGTGGGAATGCACGTGGTTTTAATGCAAGGCAAGGAGATGGCCTTGGCCAGACTGGGGAATGTTCCTGAACAGTACATGATAAAGCTGGAGAGGAACAATGGTTGAGATTGTGAGAGTCCTAGAAGGCCAGATGGGGGAATTGCACTTTACCCTGCGTGGACTGCAGACATGGTCAAGGTTTTTGAGTCAGGGACAGATACAATGAAAGAGTTTTTGGGAAAAGGGTTTTTTTGAGAGTCGTGTTGGGAAACACATCAGTTAGTATTCATAGGCTGTTGTGGAGTATCCGGGGTTTGGGCTGGAATAATTGGAAATGGAAGAGAGGATAGGTGTTAGCAACATTACTGTTGGAATAATCTATTTACGGGGGCAGGGTGAAGGGAAGAGATGAATAGAAACTAATTCTTTGTGGAAATTGATTACACAGCCTTGGAGCTGTGGTAGTTGGTAACATGAGAAATCGGAAGTGTGTTTTGGGAGAAGTCATGGGCTGCTCAGGCTGCAGCAGAGTTTCTGGCGTCTGCTAAGATACCCAAACGTAGGTGTCCTGCAAGCAGCGGCGGCTCTGGGGTTGGTGGGAAGCCAGGGAGTATGGTGTGGGGAGGCTGCCAAGGCCAGGAGAGGGAGGATGAGCACGGAGTCTTCTTGGTAACGGGGCGGAGGGGGATGCTACTGAGTGGGGCTGGAGATGACATTGCCTGGTCCCGAACCTGCAGCTGGAGAAGCCACCCTGGGCAATTGGGCTCTCAGGAGGAGGGGGCTGTCTGTTGACTCTGCTAATCGTGAAGGTGGGACTAGAGGTGGGAGGAAGTAGAATGGGATTCGCTAAAGGTGTAAATTGTTGGCTTTGAAACATGTTGAACTTTGCTCATGGGTGGGGGGGAGGGGAGGAAATTTGGGGACTGGCGATACAGTCCCTCCCAAGGCCTGGTCCATTCCAGCCGGAGCCCGTTGCTCATTCCCAGGATCCTGCCAACTGCAGGTAAGTGGGAGCTGGTGCTGTTTTCCCTGGGCTCTGAATTCTGCTTTCTCCTTGCCAGGACTGACTTAGGGGGATTGGCTGGGCAAATTCCCCAAGCCTCAACTTGCAACATCCGACTTTGAATGATGATTGCAAAAAGTTGCAGAATGAGCTGAGAATGTAATGACAGTACTTAGAACTCCTTGTTTCTCTGAGATGCAGGATCACTGAACTAGCAAGGGGTTGGGGTGGGAGGAGTGTTGGGAGATTGGAGCAGATTTTTGTGTTGTTGTTGTTTTTTTAAATAGGAACTATCTGACTGTCTGAAAAGTAATTGTGTGGAGCAGTGGTTGAGCTAATTTACTCATTGTAGAGCGGTGTTGTCTATACACTGTTTTGACCATGACCTACATTAAGAAATTACATTGTGACCTAGGACATTAAGCATGTATGTAAAAATCTAAGTGCATGAAGGACTCCCTCCCTTTGTTTGGTGCAATTTCCTCCATCATTTCTGT
>JAPVLO010004344.1:0-16119 GCA_027257055.1 Cephalopachus bancanus | reverse complement strand
AAAAACAATAAAAATATCAATAAAGCAAAAAGTTGGTTCTTTTTTTGAAAAGATGAACAAAATTGATAGACCACTGGCTAGATTAATTAAGAAATGAAGAGAGAAGACTCAAATTACCTCTATCAGAAATGAAAATGGAGACATTACAACTGACACAAGGAAATTCAAAAGATCATCTGAGATTATTATGAATACTTCTATGCAAACAAACTAGGCAATCTAGAAGAATTGGATAAATTTTTGGGAAAATATGCAACCCCCTCAACCTTGAATCAGGAAGAAAGGGAAAACCCCTGAACAGATCAATAAAGATTAGTGAGATTGAAACAGTAATCAGGACTCTCCCAACACAAAAAATTCCAGGACCTGATGGACTCACAGCTGAATTCTACCAGGCCTTTCAAAAAAAAATTGGTACCAATTTTACTGAAGCTATACCACAAGATTAAAGAGGAGGGAATCATCTCTAACTCATTCTACAAGACCAATATCACCAAATGCAGGAAAAGACAAAAGAAAAGGAAGGAAGGAAGGAAGGAAGGAAGGAAGGAAGGAAGGAAGGAAGGACTACAGAACATTAACAATATTCTTTGTAAACATAGATGCAAAAATCCTCAACAAAAGCTAACAAATTGAATTCAACAGCACATAATATATATACCATGATCAAGTGGGTTTTATCTCAGGGATGCAAGGTTGGTTCAACATATACAAATCAATAAATATGATCTACTGCATAAACAAAATTAAAAATAAAAGTCATATAATTGTCTCAATAAATGCAGAACAAGCACTAGATAAAATCCAGCAATTCTTTGTGATTAAAAACCTCAGCAGAATAGACATTAAGGGAACATTCCTAAAAATTTATAAAAGCCATATATGACAAACCCACAGCCAATGAGATCCTGAATGGAGAGGCGTTCAACACATTCCCCCTCAGAATTGAAACAAGGCAAGTATGCCCACTTCACCACTACTACTTAACATAGTACTGGAAGTCCTAGCCAGAGCAATCAGGCAAACCAAATAAATAAATGGGATCTAAATTGGAAAAGAAGAAGACAAACTATCTCTATATGCCAATGATATAACTGTATAACTAGAGAACCCTAAAGACTCCTCCAAAAGACTCCTGGACCTGATAAATGAATTCAGTAAAGTTTCAGGATACAAAACCAACACACACAAATCAGTAGCACTTCTCTACATCGATGGAGGCCAAGCTGAGCATCAAATCAAAAACTCAATCCCGTTTATAATAGCAGCCAAAAAGCTAACATACCTGGAAAACTAAGGATGTAAAAGTTCTCTACAAGGACAGCTACTCTGATGAAAGAAATTGTGGTAGACACAAACAAATGGAGAAACATTCCCATGCTCATGAACTGGAAGAATCAACATTATTAAAATGATTATATTACATAAAGTAATTCACAGATTCAATGCAATCCCTATCAAACTATCAACATCATTTTTCACAGAATTTTTAAAAATAAAAAATTAATATGAAACCAAAAAAGAGCCAGCCACGTTAAAACAGTTCTAAACAAAAAGAACAAAGCTTAAGGCATATCATTACTTGACTTCAAATTATTACAAGTCTGTAGTAACCAAAACAACATGGTACCAGTACAATAGCAGACACATGGACCAATGGAACAGAAAAGAGACTCCAGAAATAAACCCAAATACTTACAACTAACTGATCTTTGACAAAGCAGACAAAAACATATACTGGGAAAAGGACACCCTATTCAACAAATGGTGCTAGGGAAATTGGATAGCTACATGCAGAAAAATGAAACTTGATCCCTATCTCTCCCCCATATACAAAAATTAACTCATGATGAATTAAAACTTAAATATCAGACCTGAAACCATAAAAAATTTAAAAGAAAACCTAGGAAAAACTCTTATGGACATCGGCCTAGGCAAAAAACTTATGTCTAAAACCCCAAAAGCAAATGTAACAAACTCCAAAAGCAAAAACAAAAATAAATAAGTGGGACTTAATTAAACTAAAAAGCCTCTGTACAGCAAAAGAAATAATCAACAGAGTAAATAGGCAACCTACAGAATGGGAGAAGATATTTTGCAAACCATACTTTTCATAAAGGACTGATACCCAGAATCTACAAATAATTCAAACAAATCAGCAAGAAAAAGCAAATAACCTCATTTAAAAATGGGCAAATAGCATGAATAGACATCTCTCAAATCAAGGTATGCAAATGGCCAATATATATATATATATATATATATATATATATATATATTTCCCCAACATCACTTATCATCAGGGAAATGCAAATTAAAACCACAATGAGATACACCAGTCAGAATGTCCACCTGAAGCCCAATCCCCACCACTACACAATATGCCCATGAAGTGAACACATATGTGTACCTCCTTAATCTAAAATAAAAATAAAACACGTGAAAAAAGAAAATAGGCTGTACCTTCAACACTTTACTAGAAAATCTCAGTTAAATATCTTAGTTCATTATTTATGTTTTGCTTTTTATATAAATGTAGAAGACAATTGCTAAGCTTTCTGTCACTGTATAGTCATATATTCTTTCCTCTAGTTTCCAATAGCATGTTCCCCACTTCCTTCTATACCCTCAGCATCCTCAAAACCTACATTTCTACCAAAAGTCTTTTCAAGGTAATCTATGCTTTTTCTGTTATGTGTCTCAAAATTCTTCCAACATCTGCCTGATTGCAAAGTCACTTCCACATTTTAGGTATTTGTTACATATGGTATCACTCAGTTCCAGGATATCAAATGTGTGTTAGTTTTCTGTGCTACATTTAAAATTACCACAAATATAGCAGCTTAAAACAACATTCTTAATATTTCACAGTTCTATAGGTTAAAATTTCAATTGGGTTCTCTGCATAGAGTTTCTCTAGGTTGAAATCAAGGTTTTGTGAGGCTGCGGCGGGGGGAGAAGATCACTTCTACACTGCTGGTGGGAATGCAAACTAGTGCAACCTCTTTGGGAGACAGTGTGACGATTTCTCAAAAAACTAGAAATTGACCTTCCATATGACCCAGCAATTCTCCTATTGGGAATATACACAAAGGAACTCAAATCATTCTACAAAAAAGATACCTGCACACGTATGCTTGTTGCAGCTCTATTCACAATAGCAAAAACACGGAACCAACCATGCTGTTCATCAAAGCTAGACTGGATTAAAAAAAATATGGTACATATACACAATGGAATATTATGCAGGCATAAGGAAGGACAAACATGTGAACTTCACAGCAACTTGGATGGGTTTAGAGTCGATCATACTCAGTGATCTATCACAGAGACAAAGAACAGAGTACCATATGTTCTCACTCATAAGCAAACCTTGAACAACTATCATAAGGAATTGGTAGTAGTGGGAAACTGCCAGGGGGCAGGGTGGGATTGGCAGTGGAGGGAAACTGCTAGGGGAGGGAGATATCAAATATATCTGTAGATGTACTTTCAATCAAAATGTCAAGGTTTTTGAGAAAATTGACAAGATTAGTATAAAGTTTACATTAAAAATGTATAGAATCTAAAATAAGCTAAATAATATTGAAGATGAAAATCAAAGGACTCACACTACCTAATTGCAAAACTTCCTAAAATACTATAATATTAATGTGTTATTAGTGCAAGATAGACAAGTGGACCAACGGGTCATAATAAAGAATCTAGAAATAGTCCACACATACATAGTCACTTATTTTACAATAAAATAATTGTAGTGCATTCGGGGAAATGTTGGTCTTTGATAATGGATAGATATCCATATGGGAAAAAAAACCTTTAATCTTAATCCTTGTCTATGCCATGCATAAATATTAATTCAAGAGTGGGTCCAAAGGAAATAATATATATAGAACTTTTTGGGAAATTATAAGAAAAAAGTCATATCACCTTGGAGTAGGAAAATATTTCTTAAACAAGAAACTTGACAAATGTTTTTGAGATTCATGCATGTTTTAATCTATGTCATTATTTTGTTTCTTTTTGTTATTGAAGAATATTGCACTTTATTAAAATACTACATTTTTGTTTACCCCTTCAGCAACTGTTGGATATTTGAGTTTTTTCCAGTTTTTGGCTATTCTAAATAATGCTTATGAACATTTACCTGCAGGCCTTTGTGTGGACATATGTTTTCATTTATTTTGGGTTTTGTCTCTGAGACGTCTTACATTTTCCTTTCCCCTCCCATCCCTTTTTGTAGTTTTTTCTAATTAGTAGTTTGAGAAAATACATAGGTTCAGTTCCAGTTTGAGCTGGTTCACTGGTTTAAAAATTTTTCAATTCAATTAGAAAGTTAATACTTGGATTCACTGTGGGATTTAACAAATGAGTATATTCATTCTAGTTTCCGATTCATGTTCCACTTTAGTTCCTGTCCCTGATGGCAACTTAAAAGTCTGCAGCAGTTTCTGTGCTAGAAATGAAGACAGATTAGTGTACATGGGGTAATATTCTTATGGAGGCAGAAAAGCCATCTCTATATTAAACTCAAGCTTTGCAGTTAAATCACCATCTCTCCTTCATCCTTTAACCCACATCCACAAACCCATCCTTAGACACAGAATTTTTTTTCATAAAACCCCCTGTCATCTTTGTTAGAAGGTTATAAATATTGCTCTTGAGGCCACCAGGGGCAGGCTTTCAGTGTGTGAGAGACAGTGAATCAAGCTATAGGAACCCAATTCTGTCTGGCTGCAAGAACAGGCAAGAACAGGGGTAACTCCTCTGGGAGGGTGGTTGTACGACTGGGAAATGAGTTGGCAAGATCAGGGCTCATACTTTCCTCCTTTGACATGCTGTCTTTATGTCACTGACCTTATTTTAATGCAAACTTTGGCATTTAAGTGAAACTTTCTCCACTACTTAAAAAAAGAGGGTATCCATAGATAAAGAAAAAATGATTGTAAAAAATTTCAGCTATGTCTGGCCCACTTTGGTTTTCAACTTCAGAAGTATCTGCTATATATGTCCCATCTTCCAAGTAATTGTAAACACTTTGAGGTTCTTGGATAACTTAAGATGGAGAAAAAGTTGGCAAAGGATCTAAGAAGTAATATTTGGGTTAACTTAGCAGAGCCCACAGGTATCCTGGTTCAAGCTTAATTATAAAACAATGAAAGTCACTCTCTTAGCTGAACTTCCTCACTGCTCTACTGAATGTATACCTCCTCCCCACATACCCTCATAAGAGAGGATGAGAGAGGCAGTATTATTGGGAGACAGAGATCTGTGTGCTGGCTGCAATGATCCTTATCTTTTGACCTGGGATTTCCCCTCTTGCCTTTTTCTTGAGAACTTCTAGAATCTTATCTTCAGTGTCTATACTGAAGTATTAATTTTATGTGCCAGTTTGACTGAATCACAGGGTGCCCATATATTTGGCTAAACATTGTTTCTGAGTGTGTTTCTAGACAAGATTAACATTTGAGTCAGTAGACTGGGTAAATTAGATTGACCTCCCCAGTGTGAGTGGTCATCATCCAATCCCATTGGGGGCCTGTATACTAAAGAAGATGTAAGAAGGGAGAATTCACTCTGTCTGACTGCTGAACTAAAACAATGGTCTTCCCTTGCCCTTGGACTAAGACTTATATTATTGGCTTCCTTTGGTTCTCAGACTTTTGGACTCAGACTGGAGTTATATCACCTGCTTTCCTGAGTCTCCAATTTGCAGATGACAGATCACATGACTTCCATAATTGCATGACCAAATTCCTCATAACAAATCCCTCTCTCTCTCTTTCTGTCCCCCCCACCACACACACACACACACACACACACACACACACACACACACACACACTTAGCCCTCAGGCCATAGTTTGTCAATCCCTGGTCTATAGAATTTTATTTATTTATTTGACCCTCAGGATTCCACAAATGGATTAATCATATTTTATGAAATATCACCATTGGTTGCTAATAGCCTTCTTTTATTTGAGTTATTAATTTTAATAATACAATTAACACTGGTAAACTTACCACCCACCCAAGACCTGGAGCGTTATTAACAAAACTGTCCTAGGTCTGGTGAGCATGAGTTCACCAGGAAAGGGTGGCTTTCTAGGCAGAAGGAACAATATGGGCAGTGACATGAAGACCTATAGAGCATTGTTCATTTCATAGTGTGGCTTGACTAAAGTGTGCACTGAGGTATGAAAAACAGTAGGAAAGAAACAAACAAGAACAAGAGGTCCAGTGTCCAATTATAAAAGGTCTTACACAGACATTTCCAGATAGAAAGATATATACATACATACATATATGTGAAGATTTTTAAATACATTGTCACTCAATTTCAGGGTAACTTATCCTCTAATTCTAATGGGCTCTGGGAATTGAGAATGCCAGGCAAGCTTTGGCATGGATAAGAACTGAGTAAGATTACCAGCCTAAGCATTCTGAAGGCAGTGGGAATGTTGTGGAAATACTGACTCATACCAGCCCTGTGGGAGACAAACTGACCTAAGGATGCTGAATGAAGGACAGGAAGAAACAATTGCCCCTCCCTGTTGAAGCAAGAAGTGAATATGGGTGTTCTTATGCATTTTGGGCCCCCTGTCTGTGGTGGTAATTAGTATAATTCACCCACTCCAGAATTCTGGTTATTCATTTATACACATAGTAAAATTCCCCTTCCCTGTTTCCTTTGAAATTAGGGGTGACCCTGTGACTTGCATTGCCCAATGAAACATGAATAAAAGTGGTATGTGTCATTTCCAGGTGGAAACTTTAAGAGCTGGTGTACAGTTATACCATCTGTCTTCTCCCTGCCCAGGTGACTGTAGAAGCACTATTGGCATGGAACTTGAGTCAGCCTGAGTCCCTGAAAGTAGTCATTCTTTTGACCTACACTTAGTACAGCCTGAAATAATTAGTACAGTCTTTTGACCTACATTTAGTACAGCCTGAAGTAATCCTTTTGGGGGTTAATCCATGAGATATGAGTTTTGCTTGGTGTTTGCTATCAAGAATAACTTAGACCATGGTCAACAGACCACTATCTGAGGGCCAAATCCACAGGATGCCTTTGTACATAAAGTTTTATTGAAACACAGTCACATGCATTCCTTTGTGTATTGTCTATGGTGGCTTTCACACAACAAAGGCAGTGTTGGGTAATTGTGGTAGCAGATACCACATGAACCATATAGCATGAAATATTCACAATTTTGCGCTTTACAAAAAATGTTTACTAACCCCTGGCCCTGACAATCCTAACAAAAACACTGTGCAAACTGGAAAGCCAGGAGGATGATCAATTTGAGGAGCTTATCTTCCACATTCTTTATTTCTTTCTTCTCCCTGTGCTCTCCCTCAGACGAGGATTTGATTCTCTCAAGAAATGATTAGTCATCCATCATTTATATCTTGGTGGGAAATACATTGGAGGCACAGTGTAATCTTTTCCAGAAACAAATCATGTCATGCCTTTAAAGTCCAACTAAAGAAGGCAGTAGTGAAAAAGTGGGGGCGTTGTTTGAGTTAGAAGATAGGGTTGCCTCTGGAGTTCCCTCCTAAGGTTACACCATGCAAGTGGCTGCTTTCTTTAATTCGGCATGCAAGAGAGGTCCCTGGGAGTCACCTTTCAAAACTCCATGAGTCCACCTCCCAAATAGGTGAAATAACAGTTTCATTCACCAAGAACATAGCTAAAATCCAGGAAGTAAATCAAAAAACCTCCAGGGCAACCAAACAATGAATACTACCAATCCAACATATTAGACTATAAGGAATTTACATCTGGGCAATTTACTCTAAGTTTACACACAATTCTAACTTGAGAATCTGGTTTGTGAGATCTTATCAAGAACCAACTCACAAAAACACTTTCATTCACTTCACCCATTTATTTATCATATATTTATGCATGTATTCATTCTAACACAAACGTACCCATTGACTCCTGTGTTTTAAAATTCAACTTAACATTTATAAAACAATTTACAATCTAATACTTCCTCATACTTGGACTACTTCTAAAGGAAAGACAAAGACAAATAAGACTGTGGCCCCTGCCCTCAAGCAATGATCACCCACTGGGGATGTAGAACTGTCAACCACTGACCCTAGCTCAAAGCAAGATGGAAAAGTGCTTGATAGATGTAAAAGAAAGTTTCTGTAGGAATACAGAAGAGCAACAAAGTCTGACTTAAAAGTCTGAGCCGAGCCTGGCAAAGCGGGCACACAGTCAGTCATCAAAAAGAAAAGAGCAAATAAAATATTCATGAAAGGCAGACAGGGTGGTTGCAAGAGCACAAGGGTGAAACTGCCTGTATAAAATGAATATAGAGCCATGAAGTAAAAGCTGTGGAAGAGACAAACCTTACAAAGTTGCAACTATGGTTAGAAATTAACAATTTTGTTGCTTCTAAGTTTGATCTCCTTCTTACATGACTGCTTACACAGTTACTTCAAGAGAGAGCACTTAATTATCACCATGTCCTGATCCCTGGGGAGGGGAAAGTTGCCCACAAGATTGACAAGCTTATTTTCCTTTAAACAACGAACCTAAGATTGCATAGATCTCCTTGATGGCACTCAGAGCTTGATCAGCTAAAGGGTACAAGCAGCTTTAATCTCTAGGGAGCCCACTTCCCACATACCTTTCTGCTAAGCTACTTCTATAATGGCCTTCTACTCAGAGATCAGTTATCAATGGTTGCAGCACTTCCTTTATAGATAGCCACTCTATTATAAAACCTAAGAATTATATTTGAGGTATTTTCCAGACTTTACACTCTGATAAACCTATTGCCCCACCTGGACTCAGAACACATACCAAGGAGCTGACTCACTAGTCCTGAGATCCACTCCCAGAAGAAAATTTTGATATCCCTATGACCCCACCCCCAATCAATCAGTAGCCCCCTACCCACCAAATTATTCCTTTAAAGAATCCTAGCTTAGACTCGCTCAGCGCTTTGCCGTCATCAAACTCTTTCATTATTGTAGCAGCTGCAGTCTTGGTCTCAGCATTTCTAGGTAGTAGGCATAAGAACATGATCAGGCTGTAATAATGGCATTCACACATCCTCTTGCCTCATCCAGAGCAGTGGGAGCCTCCTTTGTACCCCTGCCACTCTTTCTTCACCTACACTCTGAATGGTGATCTTTCAAAGTATGCACCTGATCATGTCAGGCCACTGCTTAAAATTCTTGAGTGATTTCCTATCACTGTGACTATGAGGATTTCAGCCCAGGTTACAGAGCACTGTGAGGAATGGTCCAGCCTGCATATGGCCCAACAAGCCCCCCCTGGCTCACCAGTGCAGTGACAGTGCCCTTTTCTCCTCCACAGCCTATGCACTCTAGTTAATGGGCCTTGGGGTCGGACATTTAGTATTGGGATAAAATTCCTCGGCCGTGACACGCACAAAAAGCATCACAAACAGCATAAAGCAGTACAAGTGTTAAGGTATCAGCATCTGTGCTCTCAAGCTCCCTTTTTAGAAGGAAAAAAAAGTCATACAAAAGACACTCAATAAATTCCATAGACTCTGATTTAGGAGCAAGGAAGAATGTCACATTTGAGAAAGATTCCTAACCAAAACAGCTAAGTCATTTTAAGTTCTGGTGTTCAAAAGAATAAGTGCCCATTTAAAAGTTTTGGGTAAACAGCACTAACTCCCCTGGGCTTCCACGGCCTTTCTCTGAGGCTGGGGGCCCAACATATTTGTTTGTATTCACAAAAGCCTCCCATCCCCACCATGCCTCTCCCCTCTCTCTGCCCTGCATGACCAATACTGCTGAGTGAAGCAGCTCTTTCAGCCCAGGCGGAAGAGCGTTGATTCAGGTGGGAAATGAATGGTGAGAACAGATGTTCTCAAAATCAAATATCTGGTTTCATGCAGATATTTTCGGAAATAGACAATGAGAGAACCACAGAGGAAATGCAATCGACACATAAACCTTGTTTCTAAAACAAATTTCTAAGCCGCCCACAGGCCTGAAGTGAGCCTCTAGGAGTATGATTCAGAGACAGTCTGAGAACAAGCAAAATACTCAACTGTCTAAATTTTACCCTTTCAGGGATACCAAGAAGTTCTTCCCACTCTCAAATAGCTAGATTATCCTAGAGCCAAAGCACTAGAAATTTCACAATTAGACATTTATTCCTTTGTGTTTATTTTCTCTCATCCATTTTTAAAAGATGCAGGGAGGATGTGTCTTTCTTGAGCAAGATAAAACACTAAACTAAATTCATGCAAAGTATTAGTAATACCAATGTTTTATGTTGCTACAGCATACTGTAGCTTCTAAATTCCTTGAGAAATGGGTAGAATTCGTACCATGTATTCTCATTTTAGAAATAAGGAAACTGAGCTGGGCTTGGTGACTCAGCCTGTAATCCCACGCTTTGGGAGGCTGAGGTGAGTGGATTGCCTGAGCCGCGGGTTCAAGACCCACCTGGGTAACTTGGTGAGACCTCATCTCTACAATCAATCAAAAAATCACCCGGGCGTGGTAGCACGCACCTGTAGTTCCAGCTACTTGGAAGGCTGAGGCGGAAGGATCGCCGGAGCCCAGCAGGTCGAGGCTGCGGTGGCGGGGAGCATGCTACTGCACTCCAGTCTGGGCGACAGAGTGAGACTCCAACTCAAAAAAAAAAGAAAGAAAAAAGGAAACTGAAGCTCAGGAAGGTAATATGACTTGCTCAATGATACAAAACAGGGGTACAGAGATAGAGTACAAGCAGATCCCCTGACACCTGGCACAGTGCTTCTATAGAGGTGGCAGTCATGGCAGAGCCAAAGAGGGTCCTGGGCTGGAGAATAGATCTTCAGCTCACCAAATAATGACAACCAACACTTCTTTGGTCTACATAAAGACTGTCTTCATTGTAGATGAAGTACTTTGCACACTGTCCCCATCAAGATCCCACATACCCACCTCCAGCCTTTCTGAGGAGATTACACCTACAAAGGCCAAGGCACTGAGGGACCGCTAAATACCAGGCCCACAGGGCCCCATAGGGATGAGAGAGGGGCAGGAGGGGGAGTGAGTCCACCAAAGGAAAGGAGCAGATGACAAGAGTGTGTCGTACAGGCTTCTCAAGAGCTTTAACAATCACCATGTTTCCTCTGCACCAAGGTTGTTCACCTTGTCAGAATCCTCATAACTTTCCTGTCTGTAAATATTTCATTTCTGTATTAAGGGTAGAAAACTGAGCCTCTGAGAGAAGTGATCTGCCCGAGACCACACAATGTGTGAGCAGTATTTGAGCTCAAACCTTGGGTTTTTCATGCCAGGTTTAAATCAGAAGTTGTATTTTTGTTCTAAGAACCAAGAGGACACTCCATTCTCCACTATCTATTTAAGTCTATGATAAAAATTGCAAAAGAAACATGAAAGAAAAAAGCTTTAAGTACTGGTTGAGCATGATCCTAAACTGACTTACTCCGTCTAACACACTACAGCCACAGGGTCCACACAGTCACATCTCAGCATTCACAATCCCCATAGTTGGAAATGCTTCTTCTTCCATACAGTGAGATCAAAGAGCATGTAAGTGAGCAGAGGAGAATGCAGAGTGCACACATCCACCCTTCCTTACTGTCCCATGTGCATATACCATCTCAATGCTCACAAACCTAAAAGCACAGATTCCAGTGAACTGCCTAGGAGTTTAACAGGGCTCAAAATTAGCACAAGATAAGCATTTTGCACCTATCATGGAGTAAGCAGGGACACCAACAGCCCTGAGAACCTGCACTTCCCATTTGAACCAGAGCTTGCTTCAAACTCAGAGAGAGAACAGTGATGTTCTAAGAAACACTAACAACAAATGGGCCTACCATAGCCTTCCTAACCCATCCATTTGCCAATTTTTCCATTGAATACCACTATGTTCTCCGAATTGCAGAGACACAAATCAAACTCTCCAAGTGGTCCTGCTGAAGCTCTACTCTTGTCACTTAGGTTAATGGAAGAAATATTCAACAAAGAACTCTCCAAAGGAATCATCCTCATAAATGCTCCTAAAGAATCCTGGTCTCACATGAAAGTGAAGCTCATACAAAAATGTTATGCAAATATTTATGACAAGTGTGTATTGACAAAAACTGGAAATATTCAAATTTGCAACTGGTGAATGGAAAAGCACAGTCTATTGCGTGTTTGCCATGAATCCCACTCAGCAGTAAGAAGGAACAAACTACTGATACAGACAACAACATGGATGAATCTCAGATGCATCAGCCAAGCAAAGAAGCCATACTCAACAAAATGGTATGAAAATCTTTTGAGATAGGCTCTGTCTCAGCAAAAAGAGGTTCAAAGACATTAGCCACTCCTTAGAGAGGTCAGGACTCACCCTTCAAGGGGCTCAGCTACAGATCTCACAGCTGGCAAGAAAAGGAAATATTCAACATCAGCCAAAGATTCGGGTAAAACAAAGTAATTGCCCTGTCTACCCTTTGCAATCACGGAACAGCATCAGGTAGCTGAATCAGGTAGCAGTGCACAAAGCTGTATATGACAGTCCTCTGTTGCCTTTAACCCCATAGTGATCCAGCTGACAAGCCCATAAGAAGAACTTTGCTTTGACTATATGTTTTAACTTATCAGTAACTAATACCAAGAAAATATGCTGAGCAAATTGCTTTATTTTTCCATCTCAGGATGACTGAAGCTATATTTATTTAGAGTAATTTGAATTCAAAGTCAGCAAGAAAACAGAAAGGTAGAAAAAGAGATCCTTATCACAATTCATTGTTTAAAATGTATCAGAAATTATGAGAAATAATTCAACCATTTCAGCTAAAATAAGGCTAAACTAGACCTTGGCTGAAAGCCAATAAGCCTGTTGCCTTTAATCTGTTTTTTTTTTTTTAAAACCCCTTTTCAAAGGAAACTCTGTTCTTGGCATCATTAAATTGTGCCAGTCCTTTGACCTGGCCTCTGTTCAGCACTTTCCAAACCCTAGGTCCCCAAGTTAAACCTGGCAGCAACCATGTTCTTTTCCTGAGCTGCAACTATAGTCAGTTCGGGACAGTATCCAGCACAAATTTTTCATGGATTGATGCTAAGCTGGGTGCAGGGAGGGATACAATCCCCAAGAACTTCATCTACTTCTTGGCTCATGCTTAGGAAATATTTCTCCAAAGATAAAAGGATGAAAGACAATATAAACCCAAGAGCCAAAATTTCTCACCAAGGTCAGAATATCGAGTTTAAAACCAGTGGTTTCCAAGCTTCATTGCACTGCAGAAACACTCAAGATGCTGATCAAAAATTCAGACTCTTGTACCCTACCCACAGAAGTTCTGCATCTGTAAGCTTGGGGTATAACCCATGAATCTGCATTTTTAACAATCTTCCCACCCATGCCAGTAGTTATGGTGCTAATGATCCTCATACCATATTTGTGGCCCTTAACAAACTAGTATTTCTTCAAGCAAGAGAACCACTGCCAAGAATGCTTAGGAAAGGTCATGTTAAAAGGTCAAGCACCATTAGGTTAAGTTAGAAGTGTTTCTCTTATAAAACCAAATAAAACAAATCAAAAAACCTGACAAAAGGGAAACAAGCAAACATCCCCTGCTTTATCATTTCCACCAATTTCAAACATTCAAGTCCCCAGCTACATCTCTTTGATGAAGATGTCCTGTGATATGGGAAAGGTCAGTCTCTGGGCCTGCAGCTAAGAAAATATTTGCACTAGGAACATGATGGCCAAGACAGAAGCTAAGTGGGAGCCCCAAAGGGCAGATCTGTGGTTAGCAGATGCCACTGTGGGTTTGCTGCCATGTGGAACGCCCTTTGGGCTTTGGCTTTAAAAAAAGGATGTCCCCAGGAGACTCATGTAATTGTGGGAATGGCTGTGGAAGTTCTCCAAAGGCTCTGGGAGAGACAAAAAAGGTTAGAGGGACGCTGAGATGGCTCACAAGGACACCAGCAGCCATCTTCTAAGTTTCCATCAACTTTACGGATCACACAGGTTTCTCTTTTTTGTCTTGAAGTTTCCCTGGCAGCCAAACCATGACAAATTGCAGGAAAATCGTTTCTCCATGAAAACTGTCCTAACAGATCTCCACATAAAGAGAAGAAGGGAGAAACCAAGTCAACAGTTCTTGTGACAGTTAAACTCAAAAAAGGAGTGGTGATCTAGTAATTTCTACCCAAGCAAAGGAAACTTGAGCACGTTTCACTTATGAATATTTGGGGAGCACTGTGATTTCAAGCTATGTGGATTGCCAGTCAAAATGAGTAATAATGATATGTATGACATGCTTACCACCATATCTGTCATGAAGCAAATCTTCTATAAACCAGTGGGTCTCAACCTAGGCTGCAAATGGGAATTAACTGAGAACTTTAAAAACACTGATGCCTGGATCCCACCACCAGAGAGTCTGATTTAATCAATCTGGGGTGTGGCCTTGGCATCAGGAAAGAAATTTCTTTATCTCATCCAATTCATATAATCCAGCAAGATAAATGTCCTAAACCTAATTTTATAGGTGCGAAGCTAATATCTTTGTGGTAAAGAGACTTGTCCAGAATTATCCATCTACTATATGAGCAACATAAAAATTATTCAAATCTATATCCATCTGGTCCCCAAATATTTACCTGCTATGGATATATTTAGATATTTGTCTACTATGAACATAATGAGATACCCCTGTTGGAGATATCCTTGTTGGAGATAAGGCTGGAAAAAAGAGGGAATTAGAGATTGGGGGAAAAAAGAAACAAAGTATAGCAGGTGTAGCAGTTTGGGTAAGAAAGCCTTGTGAGAAATAATTTAAGGTGGAGAGAGATAACCAGGTCCAAAACCAGCCTGTCAGCGGTTTCTCTGAGAGAAGCAGTGCAACCCTTGCTTCCTGCAAAGGTGTGAATTTTGTCTCCAAAATGGCTCTGAAATTTATTTGCTTCTTCCCATCTCCAAAGCTGCCATCCTAGTCCAAATACCATTTCTCTCAAAACTACTTTAACATCATTTGCATTTGGTTTCTTGACACGGAAGCCCCAAAACATGACCTAACCAAATTTTAAAAAACTCTATTTCTCAATAAAGAAGGAGTTGGGAGGTAGATTGTGTACAGTGAAGCAGAATCTGTAAAGTTTTCTGTGCCTCGGGAACTCTCTGGATGCCTCAGAATGGGACTTTTTTCTTGTTCTTGTTCCATCATGGAAATAAGGCTGCTCTAACTGTAGGCTTTGGCTCATACTTCATGCAGAAAAAAAGAGGGGCATAAAGAAGGAACAGGTGGCATCTATATTAGGAGAGCCAAAATTTGATTAGAAATCTTTAGCATATTACAATTCATGTCTCATTGGTCAGATATGTGTTACAAGGCAATTCCTAGCTGCAAGGGAGTCTGGAATGATACAGGCATAACTCAGAGATATTGCAGGTTCCACTCCATATCCCTGCAATAATGTGAAGACTGAAATAAAGCAAGTCACACACATGTTCTGGTTTCTTAGAGCATATAAAATTAATGTTTATACTATACTGTAGTCTAGTAAATGTGCAATAGCATCATGTCTAAAAAAGTACATGTATTAATTTTAAAAGACCTATTGCTAACAGTGGTAAAGATCATCTGGGGCTTCATTGAGTTGTAACCTTGAGGGTCTTGCTTTGTTGTTGATGACTACAAACTGATTGATCAGAGTACTGGTTGCTGAAGGTCAGTGTGGCTATTGAAAATTTCTTAAAATAAGACAAAAATGATGTTTGCAGCATTGATTGACTCTTCCATGAAAGACTTTCCTATAGCATGAAATACTATTTGATAACATTTTACCCACAACAGAACTTCTTCCAAAATTGGAGACAATTCTCTCAAAACCTGTTACAGCTTTATCAACTACATTTATTTAATATCTTTCTTTTCCATCCATAAGAAGAAACGACTCATCTATCCAAGTCTTATCATAAGATTGCAGCAATTCGAGCACATTTTCAGGTTCCACTTCTAATTCTAAATCTCTTACTAATTTTTAAAATTTATTTTAAAGTTTTGTGTTGCCAGACATGGTGGCTCAAGCCTGTGATTCCAGCTCTTTGGGAGCTGAGGTGAGAGGATTGCCTGAGACCAGCAGGTCAGGGGCTGCAGTGAC
>JAPVLO010004343.1:0-16060 GCA_027257055.1 Cephalopachus bancanus | reverse complement strand
AAGAAAAATTGAATGTATTCACCCAAGTAATTTAGCCTGCTAATATAGTGATTAGCCAACAGGGCTGGAATGGAATTTTTCTCTACAACTTAACTAGCTTTGTCATCTCACTAAATTACATTTCTGGGTTAATTTATCCATCAATAAATGATGATTTATTTATGTCAAAGATAAACAAAGCCAGACACTTAAATGGTAAGGACGGATTTCATTCAGTAATATACTATCGCAACAGGGAAAAGAGACTCAACTCGAATTTGTACAGAGGCAATTGGGCATTTTTATGGAAAAATGAAGGAATAGAAAGGGGGCGGCAGGGTTGGGCTCAATAAAGTCAAGAAAGTGAAAAATTACAAAAACAAGAAGAGGGGTTGTTTTATATGAAACTCATTAGAGTTTGCCAACTAGAGACTGCAAGATAGGGGCCCTGTCTTTACTGCGTAGCTGGAACAAACAGTAAACTCTTTTGGCTGCCTTGAGTTTTCTCAAGTAGGCACTTTAAGGATGTTTAGGATCATCCTAGGGATGGTCTTGCCCTGCTTGAAGCTATGTTAGTGTTTTATTAATGTTTTTATAGGCCAAGACTGAGGCTTAGTCAAGAAAAGTTCAGAGGAGACAGGCTAGAGTTTCATCAAGGAGATAACCTTTATCATTAGCTTAAGTGTTAATGATAATAATTAACTTGAAATTTTTAGCAAAATTTTTAATATAAATAAATTTCCCCAAATATTAGCTATTTTAAATCACACTTGCAAATTTAACTTTATTGTCAGTTTTTAAGCCATCTATTTCTATTAGCAGGACACTAGTAGAAAAGTTAACTTAATTACAGTAAGGAAACAAAAAATATATAAACAAAAGCATATTAAATAAGGTAATCAGTATATTTTTTTCTGCTTCAGAGTTGAAGAGACAAAAATCTAATAGATACTGATTTCTAATGAACAGCTTTCTTTCTTCCCATTCTTTATAATCGTAATTATTATACTAGTAATTCCATTATTAGTTTATTAATGGTGTTAATTTTAATAATTTAAATTTTTGATCATCAAATTTTCCAATTGCTCTGCTGCTTTTTAAAGCAATTATTCTTTTTGCAATAGTTATTATGGACCAAGGGACTGGGATCTTAAAAAGACAATTCTTTACAGAGTTAAAAACCCTAAAGAATTTAAAAGTCCTATTTTAAAAAAAGCACATCTTTTAAAAATATCAAAGGGAAAAAGATCATTAAATTTCGATTTTGAAAACAATATGAAATAACGAACTGTGTTAGGAAGGTTGTTGGATTTCTCTTCTTCCTTTCTATAAACAAAATAGTAACAATTGCCAGGAAGTTGAGACATTGTCATTAACACTCTCTTTCGTTCCTCAGTAAAAATTAAACCCCGGAAAAATATAAAACTAAAGTTGAATTTCATGTCGAGATAAAAAGATAGTTTTTATCATTCTCGAATTCTCGCTTCAGTATCTGCAACACAATGAAAGCTCTCTTAGAATGACTTTGGAACCTCTGTAACGGTATCATAAAATGTAGTACAACCATGCCACACATTTATCTGGAGGGACTTTGAGTCACCTAGCTGGACTTGCTTTTTTATAAATGAAGAAACTGAAGGCAAGAAAGGTTAAGTGCTTTGCTTAAGGTCTGCCATCTTCTCTGAGCCAGGTCCTCTGGTGCCCAGACTACCGCTCTTCTTGCTCTCTCTATTGTGTTAGCTCCCTCACTCTCCCTTTCTCTCTCTTTTCCCTTACCTGACTTTTATTTGTTTATTAATCTTAGCCTTTTTTTCCTTTGTGCTTTCTGGGGAAACAAACCAATAATGTTTGCTTACTACAGTAAACATTTTGGACTACAAGCATTTAAAATATAGAAAAAATACCTTTAGCCATAAAGCAAATGTGTTTAGCTAGTTTGAAATCATCTCAAAATAAATAATTTTTTTTAATTGGCTGATCTGGCTGCATTCATTTTTATAACTTCACCCCTAATGTGTAGAATTTGGGGGGATGGATTTCTTATATATTTTTATATTTATTTACAACTTTGTTAAAATATATCTTAACATATATTAAATAAATTTACTATCATTCATTAATGATTAAAGATTTTCTAATGCCTAAGCATTATGATCTTGGACTTGATACAAGTTTAAACACCTAATTAGGCTGTCATTCAGAATAGATAAAGATTCAGAATAGATAACAAAATGCAAATGTTTTCATACTCCATGTGCTTCCAAAATAAATATGGTTTCTTATTAAAATGATAATCTTAATTCAGAATTATCATTTTAATTTAGAATCAAAACGATATTCTTAATTTAACTTCTGTATATAAAATTTAAAAGATCAGATTTTAAAGAAAAATTAAAACCTAATATTAATAGCTTCTCTCCTCCAATAGCAATAATAGTGTAACCTCTTTCTCATGTAACATTATCTATTTGTTAAATCTCTCAGTAAAAGAAATACACAGCTGGTGAAGTTTTATTTATTTTTAAGCTTTTTGTATGCGTGTGCCGAGCAAAAAAAGATTATTATTTTTACCCTCATAAATCATTGGCTTTAAAAGTCTTATTTAATATACTCAATCTTTTTGTTGTTGCAGTTATATAGCTTCAAAAGTGGATAAAAGCCCTTTAAAGTTGGGCTCGGTGGCTCAGCCTGTAATCCCGCACCTTTGGGAGGCTGAGGTGGGTGGATTGCCTGAGCCCGCAGATTCGAGACCCGCCTGGGCAGAGAGACCTCATCTCTACAATAAATCAAAAAATCAGCTGGGCGTGGTAGCGCATGCCTGTAATTCCGGCTACTTGGAAGGCTGAGGCAGAAGGATCGCCGGAGCCCAGCAGGTAGAGGCTGCGGTGGCCAGGAGCGGCCATTGCACTCCAGTCTGGGCGACAGAGTGAGATTCCAACTCAAAAAAAAAAAAAAAAAAAACAGCCCTTTAAGATTTTAATTATCCTTGCTAACTATGGACATAAAAATTGCCCAAGTTTCTCTGATTCTCTGATAACACTTACTTGGGACTTGCTCTCAAGAACTAAACAATTCATCTAAATGTCTGTGAGCAAGAATAGTTACATTTTGTTTTCTAACGCTTGGATTGTAACTTCTATTGCAATGATGTCTCCTTATGAAACGCAGAGCGAATGTGTTCAACATTTTCCCATTTAGTATGATGTTACTCTACATTAGGGAGATTTCCTTCTAGAGTGTTAGATTGTATCATGAATGATTGTTGAATCTTTAAAAATATTATTACTGAATCTGTGGAGACAAATAGTTTTAATATAGCTTTGTTGATGATTACTACTCTCCAATTGTATTTGTAGGAAAAATTAATTAATTTCACATTGTTTTATATTTTATGGAGGTGAAATTCACATAATATAAAATTGATCATTTAAAGTGAACAATTCAGTGGCATTTAGTATGTTCACAATGTTGTACAAGGTGGTTCACTATTTCCAAAATGTTTCAGTTCCATTTTTGACGAATATTTTTGTGGGTATGAAATTATTTCTTAGCTGTCTCCCCACAGCCCACACTCTTTCCCCACCAACACCCACAGAGTCCTTTGAGCATTTACTATTGTCTTCTGGCTCCCAATGTGTTTCTTGCTGATTAAACTTAACTTTAATCTTCCTTTGAAGGTGATTTGTCTTCTCTTTTTGGCTACATATACTTTTTTATCACTATCTCTAATTTTCTGTTGTTTTATAATTATGTGTTTAGGTTAACTTTTGTTTATATTTATTTTGCCTGAAAATTCTAAATCAGAGGCTTGATATCTTTTCATTAGTTTTGGATAATTGTCAACCATTATTCATTCAATTATTGTGTTTTTCTAAATGTTCTCTTTTCTCCCTTAGCATTTCTATACATGTGCTTGACCTTTATGGTTTTTCAGTATTTCGTATTTTAATTTTCTCCTATGTGCTTTTTAAAAACATATTTTCTCTGACTCATCTCAGTTCAGTAATTCTTTTATCATGTGAAATGTGCTTGTAAATATAGCTATGAATTTCTTAATCCTGTCATTATACTTCTTACTTTTAATTTTTAAAATCCCACTGAATCATTTAAAAGTTTTAGGGCTTGGTTTAAACTTTCAATTGCTTTGTTTATGCCCTTGAACACACTAGCAACAATAATTTACATTGTGTGTTAACTCTATTACTTGGAAGCCCTTGATGTTTGTTTTATTATATTTTATTTCCCATGGATTTTGTTCAGATTGTTTTATTTATATTATGCTGGGTACTATATATATGTATTCATATATACATATGTATAATTCATATATGTACAATTTGAAGTCTGAAATTATGGTATCTTCCTCCAAAAAAGATATGTGTTTCCTCTATTGGGGCAGAAGGGGCACTTAATAGCATTAGCAATGCTAGATTACTCTACAGTAATCAGAGAGTGAAATGACTTAACGTTAGACTTTGATTTCTTTAAAGGTTAAATTTCAATTACTTCAGGATTTTTCTAACCCCAAAGCTGAGGAGAGCCATTATCAGGCAGTACCCTCGTTGCTAGGTGTTTTTGTTTTAATTGTTGTCCCACTTGCCCATAAGCCTGTGGAAATCACAGCTCAGTTTCTCTACTACTCATCTCCTTTTATACAAATTGCCAAATGCTTATGGGGTAAAGTTAGGTTCACCTTTCTAGAGTTCCTTCTTGTAGATCTTGAGCCAGATATTCTCCACTGTCTTACTAGCAATGCTTTACTATACAGGGTTTTGGGGTTTTTTTAATTGTAATTTTTGTGAAGATTTATCCAAATTTCTTGATCCTTTATTAGTGAAGGCTGAAATTCCAGATGACAATTTTATATGCAATTGAATTATCATTTAATACAGAGGGTGAAGATATTTTCAATTAAAATACAAAAAAAAAAGATACCTGCACACGTTTATTGTTTCACTATTTACAATAGAGACAATATGAAACCAACTCTGCTACCTATCAAAAGTGGACTGGGTAAAGAAAACGCAGTACATATACGTGATGCAATATCATGAAACCAACTCTGCTACCTATCAAAAGTGGACTGGATAAAGAAAATGCAGTACATATACATGATGCAATATTATGCAGCCACAAAGAGCAAAACTGCAGGAATATGCAATCACAGAAAAGATGATGTGAGGACACAAGGAAAACGGAGTCATCTGGAAGCCAAGAAGAGAGGCCTCAGAAGAAACCTGCCAACACCTTGGTCTTAAACTTCTAGTCTCTAGAGCTGAGGGATAATCAATTTCTATTATGTCACTCAGTGTGTGGGATTTTGTTGTGGCAGCCCTAGCAAACGAATACAGATCCTTATAAAGGGAAGTACTAATATTTTGACTCAAACATTTTCAGATCACAGCACACATATAATATTTTCGTGATGTGCTGGCAAAAGTAGGCGAGGATGCTGATGTCTAGATATCAGCCCAGAGCTCCAGCCATACTGGTCTCCACCAGTTACACTTAGGACTGATGATCCCAAAATTTTATGTACATCTGTAAGCCATTCATGACACCCCAACTGGGAAGTTATTTTCTAAAAGAGAAACTTTAGGAAGAAGGAAAATAATCTCCTAAGGAATGTCTGAAATGCAAGGGAGAAAGTTTCTCCCATGTATAAACTGAAGCTCGAGGCAGTTTCAGAATGGCTATTTTTTTAAACCTTTGTTGAAATGACTTTTCTCAGTGACTCAGTACCTGTCTCCCCATCACTTTTGCCTTCTAGACACTCTTTCCTGACTTTGCACCTGGCTTTCAGCAAGTTGTGAAGACAGATATGTGAATACAACTCCATTTTCTGCTTTGAGCCTCTCTTCTTGTCTTTGGAAATTATGATGGTTTTGTCTTATGTTTGATCCTAGTTTTACTTTTTGTTTTTTGTTTGTTTTTTTTTTTTTTTAGTTGGAGTCTCACTCTGTCACCCAGACTGGAGTGCAGTGGCCGCTCCTGGCCACCGCAGCCTCGACCTGCTGGGCGCCGGCGATCCCTCCGCCTCAGCCTTCCAAGTAGCCGGAATTACAGGCATGCACTACCATGCCCGGCTGATTTTTTGATTTATTGTAGAGATGAGGTCTCACTGCCCAGGCAGGTCTCGAACCCGCGGGCTCAGGCAATCCACTCACCTCAGCTTCCCAAAGTGCTGGGATTACAGGCTGAGCCACCGAGCCCGGCTTACTTTTTGTATTTTATTTATAAATATCTTTAGAACTCAGGTAATGTATAGAGGGTATGAATAGACGGTGACATCTTAATTGGAAGTTCATCTCATAGCTGTTATTCAAACAGTTTTCAAGTTACTCTTTGCCTAAAACATTGACTTATGAGACACTCATGAGGATTTATGTGTATCAGTGACATTGAGATACATGCAAACACCCAAATTTCAATGTACACTTGAATGTTTGACATTACTGAAACTGTTCTGTGGCTACATAGAAGGCATTATTTTTACTTTGGAACAAAAAACACTAATTTTATTTTTCTAGTAAAATTCTATTACCAAAATGTCTTAGGCCTAATTTACCTTAGTTTAAACCAGTGGTTCTCACTCAGGGTTATTTTGCCCCCTACCTTAGTGACACTGGGCAATGTCTGAAGAGTAGTACCTTTTGATTATTATGGCTGGGTGGCCCTACTAGTATCTAATGGGCACAGGAAGGGATGCTGCTAACCATTGCACAGCACAGGACAACCCCACACAATGAATATTATCCAATATTTGGACAATGGTTCAACATTTCAATCAGGTCAAAATTTTAAATATCTGGTTTAAACCTGTAAGATAATACTCAAAATTGCCAAATTGAAAGTTATGAAAAGTTGCAATTTGAAATGAATTAATAATGCTTGAGCCTCATTTTTTACCCCACACAAATCTAGGTTAAATTCATATACACATCTCTTGAATAGGTCTTCTTTTAAGCAGTATCAGGTAGATGTAAAAGAGAGGATTTACTTCCTGGTCACAGCAATGAAGGAAGTCAACTAATAAATCAAACCTATAAATTTATCTTGGGCTAGGTCACAGCATAACTTACCCCAGAACTTTATTTAAAGGATTGACAATGCATTAAAATAATCCTCTCCTCTTTTATAATCTTGTATTACTAGAGGAAACTCAGATGATTTTAGGGCAGAATATACTAAACACTATCATAGAACATATATATTTTGGAGATCTGCTGCCTTTTTGTCCTTTTTCTGCCTTTCATCCTCTATCAACCCAAATTCCAAATTTAAAGCTAGTTTTAGTTTCCCCCAAAGTGTTCACTTAAAAGCATTAGAATGCTATGGAGGTGTTACTGAAGATTTTACAGAGGGAGTAGGGAAGAAGTGTGTGTGTGTGTGTGTGTGTGTGTGTGTGTGTGTGTGTGTGTGTGTGTGTGTTTGCATGTGCACGCACATGGACTTATATGTCAACCTAAAAATTGTATGAGAACTTTTACTTCCCCTAAATCCCTTTAGGCATTTTCTTCTCTTAGCTGCTTTTCTACACAATGCCCAGCAACTTGGCCTTTCTCCATTTCTTTCCAAAATGCCACCTATCCCCTTTTCTATTATCAGTTCTGACCCAATTTCAGCCTTCCAAATTGTACAACCACACAGAATTCCATTTCTCCTTCTTTCCTGGAAGAAATACATCGATTCAGGTCTTTTTTGCACATGCTTTAATTACATTCACTTTAATTGAATAGCATTTATGTCCTTTCTAAGAAAATGCTAGCCCAGAAAAGAAATTCGGAACAAAATACTTTGTCATGCATTTTTTTACCTATAAATGGAATAAACTGAAGAAAAAATAATCCGAGATGTTGAAAAGAGCAGGTATAATCACAGCAGATATGCACATTAATTTTGAAATGGTAAAGAGATTTCCATTTTCTTTATAAATAAATCTTGAAAGAAACTCATTTCCAGGTAATGGTATCATATTATCACAAACAATAGCCTCAAACATACATGCTTAAGCTTTAAGATTAATATGGTATTACCAAAAGATGACATGTCCACATATTCCCAATATGTTCTTGATACTAGGGAAGATAAATCATAGGAAACACATTTAACACACATCTGATACACAGACATACACAAACCAAGCACACAGATATATACATGCACACACGCGCTACATTTTCATAAAAAATATTCCCTTTAAATGGCACTACATGAATTTCCACACTATTTTTTTTTCTATCATCTCCACTTCTACACTTCTCTGCAATATTTTCCCCTACAGAATGGCTGTGATGTCCTGTCCCTGGCTTCAGTCAATTCCTGGGTCTGGCAGGTTTTGAGGCAACACGATTAATATACCAGCCACAGAGTCGTTTCACTGTGTGGCTGCATCTTTCATACCAAAGGCATAGGCTCTCCTCAGGCAGAAGTTCATGAGGGTGGCCTGAGCTGTCACTTGTAGATGGTATTTGTCCATTTTATTTTTGTTACGTCAAAAAATAGATTCAAATCAAGGTTGTTTTTGTTTCTTTTAAACATTGTGTACTGGTATCCAAATATACAAGTATATTCCCTACTTTTTCAAAGGAAGCAATGTTGTAGGTAGCAACAATAGTGTACACAAAATTCTAACCAACTGTTATTCCTTTAACTCAATAGCAACATTGAGACTACCAATAATTTATACAGAATAAAAGAATGAACCTACTGCTGACAGAAGAAACTGAATACACATTTATACAAGTATAGTATCATTTTTCTTCAGCTTTTAGAAAACTGGTGGGAAAGAAAACAGAGGCTCTCCAAATATTAAAAATTAAATCAAATTGAATCAGATTCTCCAGAAATGTAGAGTGTTTACATTGGAATTAATGTTGCTTTTCACCTTTTCAAACATGAAACATTTTCCTGGATGTGACTTTATTCATTTACATGTCTCCATTTATTATATGTAATTATACATTGGTTATAATTATTTTATAGAATTGCATATAAATATATTTCATTGCATAAAAAACCCCAATCTCTCCCAAAGCAAGTATCCATTATTTATCTTTTAAACTGTCTTTAAGCATGGAGCTACTGCAGAGACTCTCTCTATGAACATTCAAAGAGAAGGTTTATGTGCATAAGTTGTGCTGTGCTCTTCGGACCTTATGCTATTTGGAGGATGCCATGATTTGATACCGGAACAATGCAAGTTTCTGGTTCGGTCAAAACATTTTAAAGAGAAAAAGTATGAATTTTGAAGTGGCTATTAAAAGATTGCCATCCAGTTATGGCCAAAAATATAAAGTAGTATTTATGTTCCACAAAGGAGTCTGTGAGTAGGCAAATCTCAAGACTGATGTTTATTTATCTTGCTACTTAATTCTGAGCCAGGCTATTACCTCTCAGATGAGTGCTGATGGAAAGAGATCAAATGTGTTTCTTCATTGTATCTATTGATAGTTGAATTCTTCCCAAGCCAATTAAAAAATTTGTATCCTCCCTAAATTGTAAGTTTAGATGAAATTTCTTGGATCAATATACTGTTGAACATTTATAGTGTTTGCTTGATCATTATTCTTTTCAAAATTTTCTCTGGTGGACATGGGTGCTGGCATGTTGAAATCCCTACCACAGGAAATTTTGGATGTCCAGCGAATGCTAATCAACTTGTGTAACAGTTGTTATTTCCACATATGGCTTAGAAAGGTTATAATTTCTTTGATTAAAGCTTTGTACTTCTGGCTCATGAATCTGTTCTGATTTTAAAGGAGAGGGATTTTTATTACTTTATTTTTATAGACATTAAATTATATATGCATGAGTTTACTTCAACATACTTTTTCATAAAGAGCATTATGAAGTTTTTAGCATGCCTTCCGTTTCCAAAAAAATTATCAGTAATACATTATTAAAATTACCCTACAATTGTAACTTCTTTAAAACACTACATGTGGAATGAAAATTGTTTTAATGGGCAATACATACCATTAAGATCTCCTTTTAGAGATATATATTGAAGAAAGCCCATTTGCCAACATTAGGTTTCGTTCATATACATTATATTTTGAGAAAATAAGTTTTTAAATTGAAGAAATTCTCTTGCAATTACAGGATAAAGCCCATCAGTATGAATAAACTCTAAAGATGGAAATTTAAGTAAAAATAAAGATCAGGTGCTGACTTGTGCTTTCTCCTTTATTTGATCTACGACTGACTTTGTATTCTGAGTTGTGTTTTGGTAATAGCGGTGTTTTAAGAAAAATTTTTATGTCAGTTAAAATATGACCTATGGCCCATACAAATTACATATATTTATACTTTATCTGAACAGATTTTGTCTGAAAAATAGCATAAGAAAAGCAGGCCTACCACTCGCATTTGCAAGACCCATAAGGAAAAGTGGAGGCCACATTTCAAATGCCTAAATTTTAAAAATTTACAAGACCAGCTAACAAATTATTAAATGAAACATGTTATATCTTTCTTCCTCGACAAAAGAATCTTTGCATTTACAAAATAAAACATGTGTAAAGATCTGTTTTTTATATAACTACAAATCAGCAAAATGCCAAAGATGACTGCATATAAATATTATTTTACATATTTGATGTTTCAATAATATTAATAATAAAATATAACTGTTCAACATTTATATATTATTATATTTACATATATATTTCATAAAATGTATTTTCCTTGGCTTGATTGAAGTCCACCATTTAGTATGAAGAGACCTAATCTGCTTTCCATAATATGCTCCTCCTTCTCTATTAGCTTTGCCTGATATCCTCAAGCTAAAAACACTTTTGATCAGCTTCACTAGAGAGAATAAACTTTGTTCCATAATTCTTTTGGAATCCAAGCAGGGTTAGAATGTTTCAGATTAGGGATTATATAATTCCTCATTTTGAACTCTAGTTTCTTCCCTCCAGAGGTACCTGTTGCCTTCAATTGCAAAGTAATTCCAAGGTTCTTAATAAATATAAAACAAAGTGGTCTTGTGTTTTGATATTAAATAGTTTTATTTTTCTTAATTCAAGTAATCTATAATTTTTTAATTTCCTCTTTGATTCATGAGTTATTTAAAAATGTCTCAATTTCCAACTGGTTCTACATAATAATCAGACACAGAAGCAAAAAAATGAAGAACACAGTGGGTGTGGAAGTAGGGAAGAGACATGGAGAACTCTGTAGCCCGGGTCCCTCCAGGTGAAAGCAGAGGAGAGGCCTTTATCTCCTAACCACAAGACCTGGAAGAATTTTTGCTCACCAGAGATTCTGATGTCCAGTAGAATCCAGTGGTCTCCCAAAAATCTCCCAAAGGACTAAATGCAGGAGTTAGATATGAGCTTTAACTCTCTGTACACACAAATTATCTTCTGGTGTGCACAGGCTGAAAACTCACAGGCCTTTGCCCCAGAATCTGATTCATGCTTCTAATTTTTCCAGCTAAATAAATCATGGCATCTGTACCCTGAAGAAACTTTATCTTCATATCTATAAATATTGTCTCTAGACTTTGTCAGAAAGATTATTTATAATATTATTTATAATATTATATACTGTGACAAAGGATGGGAGGAAAATATCAATGATAGTATGTGCACAGACTGCTATAGAAAGTGTCAATTGATATACACAAATGCTTTAAAAATTTAAGAATATGATATAATTTAATTACAATTTTTTTTCTAAAGTTCAATAGATAAAACAAACAAAAAATAGCATGTTAGTAAGCTTACCATTGCAATTTCCGGGGAGAGAACTGTGTTGCTGACATTCAGTTTTTTAAATTGATAAAACCAGTTTTTTCTTTTTTATCCCACCAGGAGAACAGATTTATGCTTACTTTGTTTATTTGTTCTGGTTTAAAATATGTTGAAGTCATCTGGCTATTATTTGGAGACATGTAAAATGTATATCCTCAGTCACTAGGGATATATCAAACTCAGTAACATGCTGCTCATGCACAAGGGGGTGAAGACTCACTTGGGAGACAGCACATCTGTGTCTCCTAATTCATGTCTAAGCTTATGCAAAAGCAGATACATTGTTCCAACTATTTACATTGATATTTCAATTTCATGTACTTTTTTTGAAATGCAGAGTTGTTTTAGTGCAAGTGAAATGTGTGTGCAACTTAATGCCACTTTTCTTCTTTTATTTTACAGAAGTCGATTTTGAAAATTTCTGTCAGTATGCACGTAATAAAAAAGAATCATTAGACTTGTGGTGTGTCATAATGAAACACTACATAGTCACATTTAATAAGAATAAAATTTTGTTACTTCTGATATTTTGGGAAAATCTAAACAAGAATTTTGTTTGTTTTCTTCTGAAGAAATCAGTACGAATAAAATATATCACTTCTTATTTGTATTATAATTAACTGAATGCCACGAGATTTGCTTTAATCTTAGTAATTTATTTATACATTGGTTAATTTATTTAACTGGATTTGATATTAGTCTTTGGAACACATCCATACAGCTTATACCTAACATTTCAAGTAAACAGTTACTGCCAAGCCCAAGCAAGTGCAGGTTGTGACTCAGATTACTACCAGCTGTTAAGCAGCAAAAATATCTTTTACATATGAGGTGTATACATGCATATCTATGATTTTTGAGTTTAAAAAATTAAGCTCTTTTTCAAACTCTTCATGCACAATTCTCACGGTTACAGTTTTCTGGAATGGATTGAACCTTAATTGTAAAATGCCAGTGCATTCCATGCTAAATATGTCCTTTCTACATATGTTTATGTATTAAGTGGATTTACTGTTATACTATCACTAGGTTCAGTGATAACTCATGATTGCATACTAATGCTGAGAGTAAAGATATGGAACTCTTCTACATAATGAAATCTAGAATACAATAAAACAGACTGAGCAGAGCAAAATAATGTACTTCATAAATAATAAGTATTTATCACAAACTACAAAGCTGAGTAATTAAAAGTTGAAGTTGCAAACAGCCAGCTTCCTTAACTCTAAACAAAAACAAGAAATAATTATTGTTATGGATATCAAAAACAGTATAAGTGACAATCATAAATTCTTGCAGTTCAACTTAATCATATAGTAAATATCATTTAGTCATATAATTGTATTGTTTAAAGGAATTAGAGTACCCCAATCTTCTCATCTTACATATGGGGAAATTGTAAGCCACCAAGGTTAATTGACCTACCCAAGATCACAGAACCAGTTAGTAACAGACCAAAGCTTAACCACCAGGCATGTTCCCTCTTGTGATGGAATCTTTCAACTGTACCAAAAGGAGAGTGCTTCTAAAAATTGTTAGGTCAGAACATATAGTTAAGGGCAGAGTTTTGTCTATAGACATAACTGTTGTGCTGTGTTAGATTTTGCTACTTAGTACTTTCATTGCCATGGTAGGTTTCATTATCTTTCTTAACCTCTACTTTACATTTAAAAATATGTTTATAAATATAGATTTTTTTATCTAGAAGGTATTTTGTGAGGAGTAAATGGGATGACTTATTTAAATGCTTAGTACAGTGATTAGCATGAAGTAAGTGCTGCATAACAATTATTTATTATTGTTTATTATTGTTTTCTTGTCAAAATGTGCTAAAAAACACAATGTGGGTCTTTAAAAACAGCTTCTCAAAATAGAAAGCCTAATATTAAGACTTTTAGATTCTCTCTGCTTTCCTAGACCTTTGAGATTTCCTGTTGATCTATGTCATTTGAAATATCCATCCATAAAGAGACAATTATATGAACAATTCAGTCTTTTCAGTCAAGTGCTTTGAATTAGTCATTAGAATAAAAACAATCTGTAATGATATTATGAATAGGTTGGTTTTATTACAACACATATGAAGGACAATATTATACATGTTTGGGATATTTGGTTGAGATTCTTATCTTTCCTTTCACCTGCTGTATACATTTTGTCTTGGAGTTTCAACAGGTCTGTTTTCTTAATTCTTGTTAATAGTACTCTAGACCACATACCTGGGTTAATTCAGCAAATATTCTAGCTGGCTCATCTGTTTCAGGCTGCTTCCATCTTTTATTAGTCTATTTAATACCTTGCTGCCCGACTTGGCCAAATAAATGAGTCCACAGTGAGTTTACAGCATGTTCTGGCATTCAAGTATTTATTTATTTATGCATATTTTATTTTATTTTAAAGATGTGAGGTACATACAATTTCGGATTAGATATACAAGTGGACATCACACAGGTAAAGTTTGGGCCTCCCTTTGGTCCACACTGTGCCTGGTTTGAGATCAGTTACCCTTATTGACGTTGTGTCCCCACTCCCACCCTGGTGGTATCCCGTTACTGCCAATCCCTTTCTTAAAGTACTGTGGTAAATGTTCAGAATCCGCTTATGAGTGAGAACATAAGGTACTCTGTTCTTTGTTTCTGTGATAGATCACTGAGTATTATAGACTCTAAATCTAACCAAGTTAGGCATTCAAGCATTTTGCCATCCCCTGCACTTTAATGCTTTCATTATACTTTGCAAATCATTTCCCAAGCATTTAACTTCCACTCCCGACTGGCTTTCACCTATCTCCCAAATACACCAGATATTGTACTTTTTTATGTCATAGCTTTTAGTTATGCTATGGATCCTGCCTAGAATGCTCTGTAAACAAGCTTTTCTTAGTGCTGATTTTCTGGTATTTGGTTCCACATTGATTATCCTGATTTTTTTTTTCTCTTTTATAACTACCACAAATTTGTCAGCTTTGTGAATGACCCAGCCACCTGTAGGCAGCACAGACTAGGCTCTCAACCAATGTTGTTAAATTTATTGGAAATAAGATAGCAAATTTTGGTATGAAATGTAAAGACTGTTTCAGAGTATATGTGTGGAATGTGGGAGCACATGCTTTTCTGAGTATAAGAGAAGTTCTTTTCCAAATTAATCCTTAAGGCATCATCAATGCCTATTTCCAGACTTTGGTTCACTACAGGAATTATTTGGCAAGAATATGAATCAATTTCCTAATAAAGTTTCAAAGTAGCACATTTTCTTCTTTTCAAACCCATAGTGCTTTTCTCACCCTGTAAAGAGATGCATTATGGGCCGGGCATGATGGGTCAGCCTGTAATCCCTGCAGTTTAGGAGGATGAGGCAAGAGGATTGCCTGAGCCCGGGGGTTTGTGATCAGCCTGGCCAGCTTAGTGAGATCTTGTCTCTGCAATAAATCACAAAAACTAGCCCAGTGTGTTGGTGTGCATCTGTAGTTCCAGCTACTTGGAAGCCTGAGGCAGAAGGATCTCCTGAGCCCAGCAAGTCGAGGCTGTGGTGGCTGTGAGCATTCCACGGCACTCCAGTCTGGATGACAAGAGTGAGACTCCAATTCAAACAAACAAACAAACAAAAATAAAAATAAAGAGATGTATTATGTAATATTTGGAATTTGATAGTAGATGTAGAAGCACTTTCAGACTCACCAAGGGTTAAAAGCTGCCCTTGAAATTTAGAAAGGATATTGTTAAGATATGGAACATATACTTTTTCTATTTACCAACAGTAGAGAAAATGACATAATGTTTCTCTGTGATCATTTAAATTTAATATCTTCTGTGACAGATGGTACAATGGAAACGCAGTCTTGCTTCTTCCAACCCATCACAAGATCCTTCAAGCTGCCATCAAATAGTCATTTCCGTATTAGTCTTGAGCTTAAATTGTACCAGCCCTTAAAGTTTGAGACAAAATCTGGTGAAGCAGTTTATGAAGAGTGCTCTAGTATATTTCTCCTGACATGTGGACTCTACACTGCACGTTTTTGGTTGTATTTGTTCTTCCCAAATGTTATTAACAGGAGAAATCATGATAGATTTGTTCTAATAAAGTGTACTTAAAATGCACAAATTAAACTTAGAATTTTATATTTTATATGCTCCAAAAATAATTATATAACTCAAGAACAACTAACAAAATTTGTTCACCACTTTGGATATAATTTCCTAGAGTAATATAAATTATCTTCCTTAGAGGAGACACTGGCAAAGATAAAAAAGGTAGAGTAGAACAAAAAAATTAACCTGAAAGAACATTATTCTCTTGTTCTTATTTCACGTAAACTAGAA
>JAPVLO010004342.1:0-15938 GCA_027257055.1 Cephalopachus bancanus | reverse complement strand
CATTGTTGATTAATGAATGAAGTACTTCTAAGAAGGTATTTGAACATAATATATTGGAAAAAATACACATTACAGGTTAATTAAACAATTGCATTTTCATTTATACATTGGATTCTAAAGTATTTTCATTTTTTTTTCAATAAGTATCTGATTGCTGTGGATCATAAAAAGGGAAATTAAACATTAATTTTGCCTATAACATGTACACAATCTAATAGAAGACAATACAAGAATTTTTTAAAAAACTGAAAACATTAAAATAGAATATTTTAGCAATTTATTTTTTATTTGAAATATGTAGGGGCCGGGCTCAGTGGCTCAGCCTATAATCCCGTGCCTTGGGAGGCCGAGGTGAGTGGATTCCCTGAGCCCGCGGGTTCAAGATCCGCCTGGGCAACTTGGCAAGGCTTCATCTCTACAATAAAAATCAAAAAAATTAGCCGGGTGTGGCAGCGCGAGTCTGTAGTTCCAGCTACTTGGAAGTCTGAAGGGAAGGATTGCCAGAGCCCAGCAGGTCGAGGCTGGGGTGGCCGGTAGCCACCGCTGCACTCTAGTCTGGCGACTGAGTGAGACTCCAACGCAAAAAAAAAAAAAGAAAAAAGAAAGATGTAGGGTACAAGTCAGGATTGGGTACATAAGTGGTCTAGTTAAAAGTGAAGTTTGGGTCTTCCACAGGCCCTCACTTCACCTGGATGAGGATCAGACACCCTTATAGATGTTATGTGCCCCTCCCTCTTGCAGTACCCATTACTGCCAAACCCTGTCTTGTTATCTCCTTTGATAGGTAGGTGTTCAGGGTCCACTTATGAGTGAGAACATGTGGTACTCAGTTCTTTGTTTCTGTGATAGATCACTGAGTATGATAGACTCTAAATCTAACCAAGTTGAAGCAAAGTCCGTACTTGTGTCCTTCTTTATAGTTGTGTAATATTCCATTGTGTATATGTACCACATTTACTTTATCCAGGCCACTTTTGATGGGCAGCACAGTTTTTTCCATGTTTTTGCTATTGTGAATAGTGTTGCAGTGAACATGCATGTGCAGCTAGCTTTTGTGTAGAATGATTTGAGTTTCTCCAGGTATATTCTTAGATGGGGGATTGCTGGTTCATACAGAAGGTCAATTTCTAATTGTTTTAGGAATCATCACACTGTTTTCCCCAGAGGTTGAACTGGTTTGTACTCTCACCAACGATGTAGAAGCATTCCCTTTTCTCCTCGTCTTTACCCGCATGTTTTATTTATTTATTTATTTATTTATTTATTTATTTATTTATTTAGGATGGCTATTCTTACTGGAGTTAGGTGGTATCTCAAAGTGGTTTTGATTTGTATTTCTCTGATAACTAGTGAGACTGAGCATTTTTTTCAGTGTCTGTTGGCTGCTCACATGTCTCCTTTTGAGAACTGTCTATTCATGTCTTTTGCATACTTTTTAATGGGTCTTTTTTTTCTTTTAGGATGTTTGAGTACATTGTGGATTCTGGATGCTAGGCCTTTGTCAGATATACAATTGGCAAATATTTTTCCCATTCTGTGGGGTGTCTCCCACTTTGGATGGTGTCTTTTGCTTTGTAGAAGCTTTTCAATTTGATAAGATCCCATTTATCTATCTTATCTCTTATGGCATGGGCATTTGGAGATGTGATCAGGAATTTGTCACTTATTCCAATTTCTGTAAGGGTGTTCCCCCTTTTTCTAAGATTCTTTAGTTTGAGGTTTTATGTTTAGATTTTTAATCCATTTTGAGTCTGTCTTGTTTATCCTTCCAAAGAACCAGCTTTTTGCTTCACTTTTCTTTTTTTTTAATATATTTTTGACTTCCATGTCTTGTATTTGGACTTTTACTTTGGTGATCTGGAGTTTTCTGCTGAAGTTAGGGTATTGGTGGTCTTGCCTTTATAACTCCCTTAGGTGATTTGTTAGGCTGTTGACTTGTGATCTTTCTACTTTCTTGGTATGCATTTGTACAGATATAAATTCCCTTCTTAGAACTGTTTTCTGGACATCCCAGTGTTTTGGTAAGATGTTTCTTGGTTTTTATTTGTTTCCAGGAATCTTTCAATGTCTCTTGATTTCTGTGCTGACACAGGTGTTATTCAGCATCATGCTGTTAAGTGTCCATGTCTTTGTTTGTTTGGGAAGTATCTTATTGAAAGTGATATTTATTTTTATTCCACTGTGATCTGAGTAGTATTTTCATCTTATAGAATTTTTTTATGCTTGATTTATAACCAAGGATGTTTTGGCTTTGGAGTATATTGCATGTTGTGATGGGTACGATATATATTACCCTAGTTGTTGGAAGAGTGTTGTTTAGGTGCCTATTAAGTCCATTTGTTCAAGTGTCAAGTTAAGGTTTCAGATCTCCTTATTAATATTTGCCTTGATGATCTATCTATGGTAGTTAGTGGGTTATTTAAGTCCTTAGTTATGATTACTTTAGAGTTAATATCATTTTTTAGTTTATTAATAGCTTTATAAATCTAGGTGCTCCTGTGTTGGGTGCACATATTTTTAGATCAGATATTTCTTGTTGATAGAATGAACATTTTATCATTATATAGTGTCCTTCTGTATTTTTTTAAACTTTTGATAGCTTAAAGTTTGTTTTGTCTGATATTAAAATCACAACCCCTACCTTCTTTGGTTTTCCATTCCCCCAAAATTTTGTTTTAACTTTGAGTCTGTAGGTGTCCTTTTAGTAAAATGAGATTTCTAATCTGGATAGAACTGCATTTTTGTCCTAATGTAAGACAACTTAAATTTTGTCTTTCTTTTATCCTTCCTTTCCTTCCCCCCTCCCCCCTTTCCCTTTCCCTCTCCCCCTCTTCCTTCTTTCCTCTGTCCTTTTTTTCCTTATTATTCTCCTTCTGCTTTTTTGTCTTTGTCTTCTTCACCTTTTCTTCTTCTCTTTTTTATTGTCCTTCTTTTGTTAAGTAATCAACATTAATTATTATATTTTTAATTTTTAAAAAAGTTGATTAAAATAAGATTAAAAGGACAGAATTAACTGACATTGAATATTAATATCTGAATATCATTAAAACAATATTGGCCCATGTTGCCCCTTATATTCAAATTCTGTTACTGTTATAATAATTACCACATACCTAGCAGCAAAAATACAAATATTAATCTTACAGTTCTGTAGGTCAGAGACTTGGTACAGGTCTCACAAGACTAAAAATTTAAGTGTTGATAGGCTGTTTTCCCTTTTTAGTGGAAAACTGTTTTCTGTTCATTGGATTGATGTCAGAATTCAGTTTCTCATGCTTTAGAGATGAATTACCTTGTTTGTTGCTGACTATAAGCTGAGAGGTTTTTTCCCTCTACCTTCAAAACCAGCAACTGCAAATTAAGTCCTTACATCAAATCTCTCTGAAACACTAGTCTTCTGCCCTTTTTTTTCAATAGCTTCATGCTCTTAGATTGGGGACTCCTTCATATATTAAATATTATCCCCCTGTCTCAAGGTCCTTCACCATAATCCATCCAAAAAATTTCCCTTTTTGCCCTGTAAAGTGACATATTCACAGATGCTGGGAACTAGGATTCAGACAACTTTGGGGAAGCCATTATTCGCCTATTATCCCTCTGCTTTCTAACATCAAGCATGATCTAGAACAGTGCTGATTAGCAGAAAAATAGCAGAAAAAAAAGTGATCCCCCAACATGAGCAAAAAAACCCCCTTTTTATTTCCTAGAATTCTTTTTTTAAAAAGACAAGAAAAAACCCTTTGAAATTAATTTTTAAAATTGTTTTACAAAACAGTGTTAAAATATTTCAACATGTTTTCGATATAAAAACTTCTATGAAGTATTCTACATTCTTTCTTTGTTCACACTATATGCTTGAAATCTTTATACATTTTTCCTACAGTAAATGACTAGTTGATTAAAGTGCCAGATGTGTTTAATGAGTCCCATATTGAAGAGTGAAATGAAAAAGAAAATAATACTCAGGACAATGGTTAAGAGTTGCCACTTCTCAATTGTTTAATTATATAAAATGAATTAAGAATATTTTACTTAGGTGAATGTAAGCATTGTAATTTGTCAAAAATTTTACTAAAATTTTTTTACCACTTTTTTTTTTTTACTGAGTTGTGGGGTAAGCAAAATGCACTAATTTTTTTTTTTACAGTGTCAATGCATCTATAATTTTTTTCTAGACAAATATATAGGTATGTGCAAATATATGGGTAAATATATCAATATATGGGTATACACATATTACATAAAGAAATAATATAATATATATGCATAAAAAGCACACATATTTTTACATGATGACTAATACTACCATTTACCTGATATCTACATCAATAACAAGTTAATTTTATGAATCAAAACTGAAAAGGAACAGTTTATGTGAGGGTTAAAAAATATTATAAATCTGAAAAACTTGAAAACATTAAAAGTATATATATTTTTGGGGTACTACATCCCCAGAGATCCAAAGTGGCTTTTCTTATACATATTTCTTGCAATGTTATTTTAGGTTTTATTGGCCTTTTTGAAAAACACTTTTTTAAGCAATTTTCTGCTCACACAAAACACTATGAAAGATACAGAAACCATATATTTATATATTTTTTTACTCTGTTACAGAGGGAAAGCCATAATGAGTGATTTTGAAAAAAATTTAAAGCAATATTCCCGTAATAGAACATTAACACAATTATGTTTTCTGCTAATTTGTCTTTATTTCAATTCCCGAAAATCTAAGTTACTTATTGATTTAATTTTCATTATTATTAAAAGGACGTATCTATGTTCCATTTATCTGATATGTTTTTTATGTTTTTTACTTGATTATAAATGCTTTAATAGTATTTATTAATATAGTTACACACATTTTATATATATATACACATATGTGCATGTTTTTTAATTTCATATTGGTACATATATGTGAAGTTTGACACTTCACATAGTACTTGGAAGAATCAAATCAAAATTTTTGTTGAAATGAATTTGTTATCCAACTTATCTTTTATATCCTTCTGTATTGATTTTTTTCCACGGTAAGTTTTTTTCAAATGGTTTGTTCTCCAAATAAGTTGAAATTCTGTTATTGATCCAATTACCTTAAAAGATGTATTTATCTATTTTACTTCATGTAACAAGCAAATCAAAAGTTTGGGGGATTACAGATTGGTTATGTAGAAATATTGTACCATCAAAGACCAAATTTATATGTATATTTTGTTTACCATCTTCAGGCTGTTGAACCCATTCTCATCTAAGTTGCTATTATTTTTAAAAGCCAGCTGTAGGACCTTCAGGTATTCTATTTTCATTTTTTAATTTTTGTTTGTATAATTTAAATTTAGGGGAATTAATGACAGCCACAAGCAGTTTTTAAAAATTTGATTAAATATATATAGTGTATATATATATATATATATATTTTTTTTTTTTTTTTTTTTAGGTCAAGGAATGGCTTTTAGAGAAGTTCAAGTCCAATTCCACCTAAAATCTCATACCCAGAAATGTGCCATGTGTCCCTGTTCCCTAAAGTTACTGATAAAAGGAACACAACAAAGATTGGCTTGGAGACCTGATTCCCTGCCAAGGCTGGGGAAAGGAGCCCCAAAATCTTCACTTCATTGTTGCACAGTGATAGCTGAAAAGAGAACCAAATAGTGCTGTAATTCTATCTGGAGACATGATAATTAAATTTTTCTATCTTCAGAGAGATAAAAAGATTAAAAAATTAGCTAAATTTTTATCAGAAATTATCTGTTCAGAAGAATAAGGCTTGAAAAAGATGATCTTGTTTAGCATTCTCCACATTACCAAATTTCATCTCTCTTGAGTTTAATGTATGAAAATAATCATTTTTATTCTTGGTCTGTCTAACTAATCTATTAATGTATCAGTATATTTATATGAATCACATTTAATTCATGAAATTAAAAATAATTATTTACTCATTGTGTCGATTTTTGTATAGGGTAATATTTTTATAATTTTAGCATTAGATTCATTACAATATGGTAAATTTTCTTTGTGTGTGTACTTTAAACACATAATTTCTATTTCTATTGACTTTTCAACTGTATCTGATTTCATACTGTCAGAAGCACTACCTAGAGAAGGCATTTCATGTGTTCAAATTTTGCATTTGTCTTATCACTCATTGAATATATTTCTATGGTAAGATTACATGTGTATCTTCAAACATCTTTTATTAATCATTTTTTCTCAGAATTTGTGACACTTTCTCCACTATAATGGAACCCACAATTAATTCATATCATTCAATGAACTCAAGTACACAGTTATATTTCTCTCATCTCACAGAAACAAATAAAAATGTCCATTGAATAGCATTTCTTTCTAAAAATATTAGCTCTTAAAGTTCTTTCTTCTTATGTTAGTAACACATTATTTTAAATTTTAAATTATCTAGAAAATAAAATTATATTATTGATGCTGAAGTATTTTTTGAATTTTTATCAACATTACTTTTTTAACACCAGCCATGAGACACATTTTAAAATTTGCTGGGTAATGAATTAGTGATTAAAACAGAGGTCTTCAGTCAGAGAACTTAAGTCTGCATGAACAATATACAATAATATTCCAAACATTGTTCTTGTTTATCCCTTTCTGGATTCTCAGATATCTGAAGTAAAGACTCAGTACAAAAAAAAGTCAAAGGAGCTGGGCTTGGTGGCTCAGCCTGTAATCCCGCGACTTTGGGAGATGAGTGAATTGCCTGAGCCCGCGGGTTCGAGACCCGCCTGGGCAGCGAAACCTCATCTCTAAATAAATCAAAAAATCAGCCGGACGTGGTAGCGCATGCCTGTAATTCCGGCTACTCGGAAGGCTGAGGCGAAAGGACCACTGGAGCCTAGCAGGTGGAGGCTGCAGTGGCCGGGAGCGGCCACTGCACTCCAGTCTGGGCGACCGAGTGAGACTCCAACTCAAAAAAATAAATAAAAAAAAATAAATAAATAAAAAGTCAAGGGTATTACAATACATAATTCAATAAAATATAGCAGAAAACAATATCAATAATGGAAAATTAATGCCATTCAATAATATAATAAATTTATATCAGATGTAAAAATATAATTCCAATGTCAAAAAGTTAGAATGTAACAATAAATGTTTAGTTTTTTTAAAAATTATTTAATCCTTTGTTCAAGAGAAGAGTCATCTCTTTTTTTTTTTTTTTTTTTGAGTTGAAGTCTCACTCTATCACCCAGACTGCAGTGCAGTGGCCGCTCACACCACCGCAGCTTCGACCTGCTGGGCTCCGGCGATCCTTCCGCCTCAGCCTTCCGAGGAGCTGGAATTACAGGCATGAGCTACCACGCCCGGCTGATTTTTTTTTTTTTTTGATTTATTGTAGAGATGAGATCTCGCTGCCCAGGCGGGTCTCGAACCAGTGGGCTCAGGGAATCCACTCACCTCAGCCTCCAAAGGCGCGGGATTACAGGCTGAGCCACCGAGCCCCGGCTAAGAGCCATCTCTTAAAGAAAAGTATCCTCAGTTAATGAGCATTGCATTAAACTGATTCTTAAGTTCCTGAGTTAGCCAACATTTAGTAATCGTATTAGAACTCTAAGCTAAGGGGGTAATTTTAAGAAGTATATGGCTAATACTTTTTCCCAGTGTGTAGGCTGTCTCCCTGCTCTCTTGATGGTTTCTTTGGCTTTGCAGAAGCTTGTCAGTTTAATAAGGTCCCATTTGTCTATCTTCTCTCTTAAGTCCTGTGGGTTTCGGGTTTTATACAGGAATTGGATGCCAGTTCCGATATCCATGAGAATATTTCCTTCCTTTTCTAAGGTTCTTATGGTTTGAGGTTTTACATTTAGGTCTCTGATCCATTTGGAGTTAACCTTTGTGCATGGGGATAGATAGGGGTCCTGTTTCAATCTTCTGCATGTGGTCAGCCAATTTTCCCAGCACCATTTACTGAATAGGTTCTCCTCCCCCCATTGGTAGGTGGTGGGGGCTTTGTCGAAGACGAGTTGGTTGAGAAAATGAGGTTTTGCTTCTAGAATCTCAATTCTGTTCCATTGATCTATTTTGCCTGTTCCTGTACCAATACCAAGCTGTTTTGATGATTGTAGCTTTATAGTAAAGTTTGAAATCTGGTATTGTGATACACCTGCCTTGTTTTTTTTGCTGAGGATTGTTCTGGCTATTCTTGGACGTTTGTGTTTCCATATGAATTCCTGTGTTGTTTTTTTTAGGTCTGAGAAGAATTTTTGTTGGTAATTTAATGGGTTTTGCATTGAATTTGTAGATTGCCTTAGGTAAGATGGACATCTTCACAATGTTGATTCTTCCGATCCATGAGCAGGGGATATTTTTCCACTTGTTCATGTCAGCTTTGATTTCTTTGAGCAGTGTTTTGAAATTTTTTATTGTAAAGGTCTTTCATGTCTCTGGTTAGGAAGATGCCAAGTATTTGCCAATCTAGGTCTGACAAAGGCTTAACATCCTGGATCTACAAGGAACTGAAATGTACTGAAAAAAAGGGAAAACAAAAAACCCATTAAAAAATGGGCAAAAGATATGAACAGGCACTTCACAAAAGAAGACATTCAAGCACCCAAAACAAACACATGAAGAAATGCTCAACCTCACTAATCATCAGGGAGATGCAAATCAAAACCACACTGAGATCCACCTAACTCCAGTCAGAATGGCAATTATCAACAACTCAAAAAATAACAGCTGCTGGAGAGGGTGTGGGTAAAAAGGGAACACTTCTACACTGTTGGTGGGAGTGTAAACTAGTGCAACCTCTGTGGGAAGCAGTGTGGCGATTCCTAAAAGCTCAAAAAAATTGACCTTCCATATGATCCTGCAATCCCCCTACGGGGAAATTATACCCTGAAGAACATAAATCACTCTATAAAAAGGATACTAGCACACGTATTTTTTATGCAGCATTGTTCACAATAACAAAAACCCTGGAAACAACCATGCTGCCCATCAAAAGAGGACGGACTAAAAAAATGTGGTACATATACACGATGGAATACTACGCACCCATAAAAAAGAACAAAATCAGGGAATTTCGTGCAACCTGGATGGAACTAGAGTCTATAATACTGATGACCTCTCACAGAAACAAAGACCCAATTTTCCATGTTCTCACTCATATAATGGACCTTGAACATCCAATGCAATACTATAAGAAAATGACTGACGGTACTGGGAAACTATGGGGGAGGGGATGGGATTAACAGTAGCAAATATCTGTCGGGGGAGGGGAAAACACCTTTATCCACAGGGTGCCTGAATGAAATGTAATTTTTACCCCAAACCCTTAACTGTACCCCAAAAAACCTAATAAAAAATACTGATTAATCAAAAAAAAAAATATATGGCAAAAATACATGTAAGAAATGTGGGTCCAAACAAATTGTACTACAATTATAAAATGTGTATTTGAATTGTTTTATGAAATTGCATGTGGTTTTTTACTTCCTCGGAACTAAATTTTATGGATAGTACCACCCCTTACATCCTCATTACAATTTTAAGTGGTTCAGTATTATCTTTGGGTGTCACTTTCAATAACGACTCTCACACGATTCTTCTGCAAGCTGCTTTAACCCAAATTTTTACTACATCGTTCTTCCTCAGCTTCAGCTTCAGCTTCAGCTTCAGCTGCTTTTTTCTCTTTCCGTGACCTTAAATCTAGTATCTCTGCCAATCAATTAAGGTAACGCGGCACACACCGATAGGCCTGTGAGAGAGGAATGTATGCTAACGTCCTCCAGCTGCCTAATTAGGGCTTGTTTTGTCTTGAGGTCTGCCGCTTCGGGCGCCATGTTAGGGCGGAGGCGCTCCACAGCTCCCTTTTTTATTTATTTTGTCAGGAGAGGGTAGTGGTCACAGCCCCCATTAAAAGGACCATGTAAGACAGTCTATCTCGCGCGTGTAATCGCCAGACCGGCTGCCCCCCTGTCTGACACCGATTTTCTGGGGATGGGAGAGGCAGTTTTAACCCATATGCAGCGGGAAATGCCCTCCAGGGGATAACTCCCCCTGGGCCCCCCGTGTGCAGTATATTCTCACATCCTCCCCTGTTCTTATTGCCCTAACGCGGCAACCCGGACCTGAGGGGATTGATCCACCTCCATGGCAGCAAAAGGGCCCGCGCTAGTAGCGCACGGTCACGTGCATTGCGTTGATGCATACGGCAGAGACAATAGAGGCACAGGACACAACAAAAGAATAACAAAAAGGCCCTTGAACCCATTCCCACCCACTCTTTAAAGGGGGTATGCTGCCTGGGCGATCCCGGAGGCCAAAAGGGTTTTAGCGACTACTGGATCTACTCTGATGGAGTTGACACTGATGATTTCACGACGTAGAGCCTCCCTCAGGTTGTCGAACTCTTGGGACCAATTACCTAAAAAATGGAGGGAAAGCTTTCGAGAGAGGTTAGCAGCAATGGTATATTGTGGTATGGGATGCCGGGTTTCCCATAAAGCAATAGTGTGCCATTCACACCCTATTTGCACCATGCGCCAGAGAATGTCTACTTGTTCTTAGGAGAGTTTTTAAAAGCCTGAAAAAAACGGGTGAGAGAAAGTAGTGCCCCTGTTAGCAAAAAGGGGGTCACCTCTACACCGAGGGCCCTTTTAGATCGCCTCTTTACCGAGGGCCTTCCCAAATCGCCTCTTTACCGAGGACCTTTCCCAAAACGCCTCTTTGCCGAGGACCTTCCCAAATCGCCTCTTTGCCGAGGACCTTCCCCAAAACGCCTCTTTGCCCAGGACCTTCCCAAATCGCCTCTTTGCCGAGGACCTTCCCCAAAAGCCCCTTTGCCCAGGACCTTTCCCCAAAACGCCTCTTTGCCGGGACCTTCCCCAAAACGCCTCTTTGCCGAGGACCTTCCCAAATCGCCTCTTTGCCGAGGACCTTCCCAAATCGCCTCTTTGCCGAGGACCTTCCCAAAAACGCCTCTTTGCCCAGGACCTTCTTAAATCGCCTCTTTACCCAGGACCTTCTTAAATCACCCCTTTACCCAGGACCTTTTTTAGTTTTTTCCCTCCCTTGTGGGATCTACATACCAGTCGACTGCCCTGAGCAGCTGCAGTTCTGAATCCAAGGATTTCGGCTTCTTCGAGTTCCCCGTACGGGCCACCACTTGTCGCTTTCAAAAATGACTCTCACACGATTCTTCTGCAAACTGCTTTAATCCCACGTTACTACATCGTTCTTCCTCAGCTTCAGCTTCAGCTTCAGCTTCAGCTGCTTGTTTTCTCTTTCCCCTGACCTTAAATCTAGTATCTCTGCCAATCAATTAAGGTATCGCGGCACACACCGATAGGCCTGCGAGAGAGGAATGTATGCTAACATCCTCCAGCTGCCTAATTAGGGCTTGTTTTGTCTTTTGGGGCTGGCCGCTTCGGGCGCCATGTTAGGGGGGAGGCGCTCCACATCATTGTCCCCCAGAGGATGAAGAAACTGAGACCAAAGACCAAATAATAGCTGAGTTGGAATTCACATCTTGACTGTCTAGCTTTCCAAAATCCCATGTTCTTAATGACAATCTATTTTTCCCTTTTCTTTTTATAAACAAGGAATTTGAACTAAGTTATATCTAGATTTCCTTCTACTTTCTGAGTCAAAGAACCTAGGTTACATTATTAAATTCAGATACATGCAATTCTAAAAGGCCACTAGCAAAAAATACCTTAGTTCCCAGTACACTTACAAAACATGAAATATTCATTACAAATGTTATATTTTATGATATCATTCTTCTTTATTTGATATTAAAATTCCCATGAATGAGTCTTAGATTGCAAATTAAAAAGCAAACAGATAAATTGAAGGACCAAAAGAGGCCAATGCTTTTACAGTAGTTAAAATTGGAAACAAACTATTCTATTTTTTATTTTTGTAAAGTACTTTTAGTAGTTGTACTTTAGTCTCTATTATTGAGAAAAAACACAGTATTGAAAGCTACTACAACTTAGCAATTCATTTTAAAAAAATTTATATTTAATTAATCACAATGACATGTGCATGCATTTAAAAAAACCATAGCTATAAAATAAAATAAATATTAATTTTGTGAAAATACTTTTCACATAGGTTTACAGACTCCACAGGGGTATGTGCAAATTATTTACTTAAATTGTTAGAAGGAAGGTTCCCACACTTTGTGTAAAAGGGAAAGATTTTCCATCCTCGAAGCAAGCACAGATTAACTTTCTCTAAGATTTATTTGCTGGGTGAATTTGGGCAAAGACACCGGCATCATTTATGTTTCTTCACTTTTTTACTTTGAGATGACCCTTTTTTAAAAATGGTATGGTCTGTTGTTTTTTTGACTGATTGCGCAGGCTCCACCTTTTGGAAAGACTCATATTGTTCCTTTTTTGCGAATGATTAAGTGGATAAAACTGTCTTACAGCAATAATGGTCAGATCGTTTGATCACTCACACAGAGCCAACCCTTTAATTAGCTTTGTCAGTAATGCAGTGACATTTGATCCCCAATTGTCTGATTTTTAATTTATTTCTCACTAAATTCAAATTTTGAAAGATGAAAAGTAATGATATTTATTACTCCTCTAAAAATTATGGCATAATCCAGTATATTAGAGCTGTTAAGACAGTGCCTTCAAATGGTAAATAAAAAATAAAAAATATATTAATGAAATAATATAAAAAAAAAATGCATCTGAGTGTCAGAAGTATTATTTAGACAAAAATATATGTTATAATTTTATTATATATTTTTATAATAATATATCCATATTGATGAAAATTTACTTTTATTTCTTATAACACAATAACTTTCAATAGTTATAATTGCAAAATTACATTTTAGATGCTACTATAACCAGATACTTTGAAATTCTTTTGGCATGAATATTTATTTATTTGATCCAAATATCATTGTGCAATATTTAATACAATATTAAAATGTGCAAATCTTGTCAAAAGACCTCCATCCTTTATCCTTGAAATTTTTTTGACAGTTTTTCAAATTTTAAATTTAGAAGAAATGACCAAAAAAACCCAAAATTTTAGACACCTTGATTAAAAATAATCTTTCATTCGTTAACTTTTTTAAAAATCTATTCAAATAAACATTTAACTTTACGTATATGAGTAGGTTGTAAAAATACTATAAGTATCCATCATGTTTTGTTGTTGTTGCTGTTTTTGTTGAGTCAGAACTTCACTCTGTTGCCCAGACTGGGTGTTATTGCATGACCATGCTCACCACAGTCTCAGAACTTCTGGACTTGGGTGCTCCTCCCGCCTCAGTCATCTAAGTAACTGTAAATACAGGTATGCACCACCAAAACTTGGTTAATTTTTGATATTTTGTAAAAAATGAGGTCTTTCTATGTTGTTCAGGCTGGTTAGAACTCCTGAGCTCAAGAAATTTTTCCCCACTTTGGCGTCCCAAAGTGCTGGGATTACAGGTGTGACCCACCACTACAGCCTGTGATTATGTTGTTTTTCTAAAAGAATAATGCACTGTCAAAGAAACGGTCAGTTCTTCTAACAGGCAATTATCCTGCATTTTTCTATAGTTATTTTGTATGAATGACAGTATTTATTTTTATTATCATAGAATTCAAATTTAAAGGTTCTTAAACTTAACACTGCAAGTTTTGAGTTCTGTAAAGCATGACAGCAAATAAAAAAAAACAATTATATGTTAATTGTTTCCTGAACAAATTTGTGTTGCAAAGGAAACATGTTTTTTTCCTAATAGAATATTTTTAGGGTCTCATTTACGTTCAGAAATTCTAACTGTAAAATGATTTATTTAGAAATTAAAAATACATTGCCATAGGAATTACATACAATTAAAAAAAGGGCCCTTTTATTTAGATGAGTTTATAAATTCACAATTATCATAATTTTCATAAATGCATTTGGGAAACTCATGTTGGTTTCTGGTTTACAGTAAAAAAAAATTGTGGTAAATTTTTTTTTCATCTTTTTATTTTTTAATTTTTTTTTTTTAAATTTTTAAACTTTGATATATTTAAATTTTCACTCTTATCTTTAGTAATATTTAGTAATTTTAAAAAACCCTTAAGGATATTTTTTTTTACTTATTTAAAATAAGGGGGCAACACTAAATTGCTACTATTTTTTTTTTTTAAAAAAGAAAGTCTTCAAGGTTAGAATCTACTTTGTTATTTGCTATAATCCTCTTGCCTACAAGTATGAGTAAAATCTTATGTTTTAAATGAGTGAATTGGTCAATTTCTTTCGAAATAATTTTGCTTTTTTTGACTTAAAAATTCTTCTGTCTACATTTGTGACTGAGTTAAAATAAATGACATTTCACTCCTTGAATATCCAAACTTTATATAAGATGTTATAGAAAAAAAAAATGTTTTTTTCTTCTTAATCTTTTTAAAAATACAGAATTGTTAAACTAGTCTCCTTGAGCTAAGTTACTTTCTAAATTGTGTTTTATATAAATGGAAGTAAAAGATATTCTCAAAGAAAGTCTGTATAAAAATACTCTTGTAATGCTCAATTCTTTGACATAGTCTCTATATTCTGTGCTATAAATCAAATCTTTTTTAAAAAATAACTTTTTTTATTATAGAAATAGGGGATAGAAGTCAGGATTAGGTACAAAATGGGCTACATGTGGTGAAGTTTGGGCCTCCAACTGGTCGTCATTTCCCCTGATTTAGGACCAGTTACCATTTGTGTTGTTATGTCCCTCTACCCTTGCCCTGGCAGTGTTCCGAACTGCCAATGTCTCCCTTGTACTATTGTGATTAATGTTCAGGCCCCACTTATGAGTGAGAACATGTGGTATTCAATTATTTTTTTGCTGATCGATAGCTAGGTATGATAGTCTCCAACACCATTCAATTTATTGTGAATTTTCATGATTTTGTCCTTTATTATGAACTTCACAATAAATTGAATTGTGTATATGTACCACATTTCCTTATTCAGTCCACTTTCAATGGATAGTGTGAAATCTTTGAATGATGATGAGAAACTCTGAAAATGCAATCCCTGTGTAATGTTAAAAGCACAAATAGTATAGATATCATTGCTATTTGGAGTCTTAAAGGTTTCGCCTAATTGTAGTTGTTTAACATACAGTATATGTAAATTAGAGCTGTTCTTTTTGTAAGTCAACATCTTCAAATGTCTCTTCTAGGTTGTTTTTTTTTCCTTATCACTAATTACTCTAATTCATGCCAAATATGCATTTGTTTTATAAATATTTGATTGATAATAGAAGTTGAGAGCAGTATTATATGAAAACAGATCATTAGACTTTATTGGACAATAATAAAATTTTTTATAAAGTCCATCGAAACAAAGACATATGGTAGATAGTAAAAACATGATTAATTCAGAAATTTATTTGAAATATTTATAATAATTAAAAACATTGTTTTTGCTATTTTTATCTAAATCCCAATTTAAATACAATGTGATTTGAAATTACTTGTACTTATTTGAATAAACAAAAAAATTTAATGTTGATTTTCAAATTCTGTAAGAATTATTTCATAAGAAAGTCTTATGATAGCATAATATGATAATCCTCATTTCATTCTGAACTTTCACAAGATTAAAAAATAATGACTTATAGAAAAAAGTTTAATGGATTCCATTTTTCCCAGGACCCTCTCAATCTTCTGATAAATAAATTTTGTTTTGAGGTTCTTTCTTAATTCAGATTTAAAATATGATCTTTTGAAATTTTTAATTGGGCTACTCTTGCAGATTCACATCTATTAATAAGTTTGCCTGATTTTTTCCCCAGTCATTATTTGCTTTATAAAAAACCCTTTCATATCTTTAAAAAATTGAAATTATACTTTGCAAATAGCTCTTGTTTTATTTACTTTATAGTGTTAGATAATTACACACATGACCATTGAAGAAACAAAATTGATGAATAGTTTACACTGATGAAAAATGGAGATGGAATT
>JAPVLO010004341.1:0-22370 GCA_027257055.1 Cephalopachus bancanus | reverse complement strand
ATGGCTAAAATTTGATGAAAGTTCCCAATTGATGAGGAAATTTAGTTATTTCTATTATATACAGGCTTTTAAAATAACAACCAGAATCATAACTGACAATGTCACATTAGTACCCTCAGATGTTTATAAATTTCACATATCCTTTAGAATAGTCACACTAACAACATATCCATATAAATATAACATTAGAAAAGATTTAACATAATCAAAATTGTGACTTATAACATTAGATTTGCATGAATTTACATAATTTTTGGAACATTTATACCTATAAATGTAACTAAAAGAAGGATCTAGTATCACTTAATCATTTGACAATGCCTCCTATACAATTTACTAAATAAGTCTAATCATTTGATGTTTCTACAAGATGAAAAGTATATTTATTGAGGGTCTCTAGGGATCCAACTGAAATATCCAAAAGTTAAGCTTAGGCCAACAATTAATTTAGTTTTTTGATCCTGAAGAATCCTGTCAAAGATGTCAAAAAGTTCAAAACACTTAGGTAAAACAGAATCTCTGTTATTCATCTAACCAAACTGACAACCAAAAGACTTCAAAAGCAATACAGAAAATTTTAGGGATTTAAAAATTTTACGCCTTTTAAAACTCAGTTTTTCTAAGTAATGAAATACCAAACAAGACAGTGCAGGAATTATCTTGATAAAATGTAAAATATTTGTTTTAGTTTTTTTAGACCAGAATAAAAGGTAAGAAATCCTCCTGCAGTGTGGATTATGGGAAACCTGTTTAGATAATGTGGAAATCAAACCTGCTAAAAAGAGAACTGAATTTATTCAGACACAGGATGAGTATGTTCAGGGTTATGAATGTATACTGTATTATAAAGGAATGTAAACAAATAAACAATTACGTTGAGCAGAGTCATACATGGCTTTTAGTAACAGCATGGGAAGTTTTCTCATTACACAAAACAATTCAGACATATCAAGAGAAGACAAGAGCACAGACGCAAGTTATGCTGGAGAAAAACTTTGCTTTCCTAAGCCTTCAAGATAAACATTTCAGCATAAAGTCATAACATCAGATTTAGAACTAGAGAAAAAAAGTTACAGGAGTTGACAAAAAGGTTGACAGAGAGAGTTCTCATATCAGCCAAACAAAAGCATATACCTATTTAATGGGGAAAGAACAGAAGGCAATGCTATATGACCTGCAAATCACATCCACTGAAGTACAGAAATAGTTAAACTTCTGAGAAATAAATCTGAGAAATTTTAAAAAGAAGAATTTTGCTTTGAGAAGTGAAATTACCATCTAAATGCAGCATTTTCAACCTGAAACTAGGAAATTTAATTAAATATAAGGAAGAAATAGAGACTTTCTGCAGTTTGAAATATGGCTACTATAGAAACAGATGTCAGGATTAAAAATAAAAAAACATTTGCATTTTTGATAAGAGCAAATCATTACTTAAAAAAAAAACAAAATAAAACCTTGTTGTTCTAAAACAAGGACCAATTATTAAGTTTGTATTAGTGTATTATTGTCAAAGGTCAATCTTTAGAAAGACTTATAAATTATTTCCTTCTTATTATAGACATTTATCACACACAAAATTTCTTTTATACATTTTCTTTTCATGAGCCTTATAGTGACTAACTCAGGCTGTTGACAACATGCTTTCTGCTCTGTCATGTACTTTCTTTTTCTTAATTAACCAGTCATTTTACTTAGGAAAAAAATTTACTGAAAAAGATTCTATCTCATAAAAAATATTCTTTCATGTTTTTAAACTTCTTAACAAAAATATATCTTCATATTCATAACTTTTCTTGCTTCTCATTCTCCTATTAATACTTACTGATATCTTTTTATCCTGTTTTTATTTCCTTCCTAAATTCAGATTTTGAATCAACTTTTAAATAATCTCAAAACTACACAAAATATTTGTTTCTTCCTCAATAAAGAATATATTTTATGCCTTTTTAATTTTTTAATTAAAAACAGTTTATATATTTTTAATACACTTCATATACAGAATTGTATATATTAATTGGAACTTTTAATTCTTAGTAATCTAAAATTTTAGCAAAAATCTAGAAACCAAGATTGTCTGTCATAGATCAGCATTTTATAAATAAAAACTATATTATAAGTCTTAGAAACATACTTCCACATAACATAATTTTTATGCATATTAATAGACCCAAATATATTGAGTCTTTTTAGAAAATTTAAGAAGTCAAAAATATTCAACAATCATTTTATTATTTTAATCTTATTTGGAAATAACCCAGACATTGAAGGAGTATCTATTATTTAATTTAATATACATTTAAAGATTTAAAATTGGGGAGGGGAACAAGATGGCAACGGCATAGGTGGACTTGTGAGATTCTCCAAACCTGAGTCCCCAAAAAGACTCTTACTTTTCTTCCCCCATCGCCAAGCCCACCACCAGCCACGCTGGTCCGAGGTCTGGGGACCTTCAGTCCCACACAGGGCTGGATATTGCAGCCCCCTGCTGCTGCTGTTCCACCGCATGTGTGTGGGAGTCTTGGGTCCCAGCTCCCTCCCTGGCTACATTGTCTCCTGCCCAGCACCCAGCACCAAGCCACCAGTCACTCAGGGAGGCTCTGGGCGCCCACCCCTCAGAGACACCAGTCCCATTCCTGGCTGAAGTACCCTGTGGGGGGCCCAGGGCCACTCCCACCACTCACCGCCTGCCCTTTGGAGCTTTGGAGCTCTGGAGCTCTGGGGCCCACCCTGGTTGAGGCACTCAGCATGTGACCCCAAACTGGGGGACCCAGACAAGTGGAGAGAAACGAATCTGCAAAAACTGCCTCAGCCATTCTCCAGGCAGAGACTTCCATTGCCCCACCCACCTATCAACAAACCCTATCTCAGTTCCTAAGGTAACATCGCGAAACAGGAGACAAAGCCCCACCCCTGCACTGAATCAGACAAAAGCAATGCCCAGGCAGTCAACTAAAAAAAAAAACCCAAACTGCGAGTAAATCTAGCTGTCTGCAACAAAAAACAAAGGGGAGAGGCCAGAGATCAAAGCTGAAGTGACTTTAGTGTGATCACCTATTGTGACTTATGATTTTATCATTTTGACTGTTTTGATCATGTTTGTTATTTGCCTTCTGACTTACACTGTTTCTTGATTTTATTGGTCTGTCTCTGTGTAGCTATCAGTATTCTTTTTTTTTTTTTTGAGTTGGAGTCTCACTCTGTCGCCCAGACTGGAGTGCAGGGGCCGCTCATGGCAACCGCAGCCTCGACCTGCTGGGCTCCGGCAATCCTCCTGCCTCATCCTTCCAAGTAGCCGGAATTATAGGCATGCGCTACCACACCCAGCTGATTTTTTGATTTATTGTAGAGATGAGGTCTTGCTACCTAGGCGGGTCTCGAACCCGTGGGCTCAGGCAATCTGCTCATCTCAGCCTCCCAAATGCGCAGGATTACAGGCTGAGCCACCGAGCCCGGCTATCAGTATTCTTTAGGGAATCTTTCTTACGTGTCTTTTTTCACTTCTTTCCGGTCTTGTGTTTCTTTCTCAACTGATAGTTGGTATGTACGTCTGTTTTCCTTCTCACCCTTCTCCCTTTCTAACTTCCTATTGATCCCCCCTTCCTCCAATATTTTCCTCTTTTATACCCCCCCTTCTTAATCTAGGGACCAAGACTACATACTGTTGAACAGATAGATTGTAAGGCAGAGGGAAATAGGTTCCAGTGTGCTCATACACCTGTTCATGGATGCTAGAATCAGCATATACATTCTGAACCACAGCTTCCCCCTCAATTAAACCTCAAAATTGCAAAAAGTACAGATTACAGCCTACACTCCAACCCAAAAGTGAACAAAGCCAGAAGACCCTCATAAGAAAGAACAGGATATTGCAGAAGAGAAATAATAGCAATGCCACCTTCCCTCAAAAACAGAATTAAAGAAGGGCAGGGAAAGGGGGAGAGAGAAAAATCTACACAAATGAAGAAAAAACAAAAGAAGAATATGGGTCTCTCCCAGACCCCTGGGAGGGCAGACACTGAGAAAACTGACTTCAGAATGCAAACAATGAAGAGCCCCTAGAATGAAGGGTCTCAAACTACAAACCTAGATATCAACACATTAATGGAGAGATTAAAAAGAAATGAGGAGACACAAGAAGAAACTAGGAAGGAGCTGATATCTGAGATAATAGTAATAAAGAATACTGTGAATGAAATAAATAGTAAACGGATAAGCATGGAAAGCAGAATTACCCAAGCAGAAGAAAGAATCTCAGAGCTTGAGGACCAAAATATAGACCTAACCCAAACTCTTAAAAACACAGAAAACAAGCTCAAAAAGACGGAACAAAACCTTCAAGAGATGAGCGATTACTTCAAGAGACCGGACCTAAGAGTAATTGGCATTCCTGAGGCAGAAAGAGAGACAGAGACCACACTGGAACAAACTTTCCATGAGATCATTCAAGAAAACTTCCCTTATCTAATCAGTGATGCAAAAATTCAAACACAAGAGATTCAGAGAACCCCTGCAAGACAACAAATGAGAAGACCAACTCCTAGACACATAATAATTCACCTAAACAAAATAGGCATAAAAGAAAAAATCCTAAAGGCAGTGAGAGAAAAAGGCCTGATCACCCACCATGGAAGACCAATCAGAATAGCAGCAGATTTATCTACAGAAACTCTGCAGGCTAGGAGAGCTTGGAGCCCTATCTTCAAAGTCCTAAAAGATAAACAATTTCAACCAAGAATAACCTACTTGGCCAAGCTAAGCTTCATCAGCAAGGGAGAATTAAAATCTTTCCCAGATATCCAATCCCTAAGAACTTATGCTGCCACCAAACCACCTCTACATGAAACACTTAAGAAAGTACTAAACACAGAAGAAAAGGAAAAAAGAACAACATTCTTCACAAGAGTACAGGGAAAAGAATAAAATATACATGAACCAACCCCCAAACCAAAAGAAAGACAAAAAAAAAAAAACCAAGTGGAAGAACAACAACTCTATAAGAACTCTATGATAGGGATGAACTCCCACATTTTAATAATTAGCCTGAATGTGCATGGACTAAACGCACCACTGAAAAGACATAGAATGGCAAAATGGATAAAATATCACCAGGCAACAATATACTGCCTTCGAGAGACCCATCTCACTGGAAAGGACATACACAGACTCAAAGTAAGAGGATGGGAAACAAATTTTCAGGTGAATAGAACACAAAAGAAAGGAGGAGTCACGATCCTAATTTCAGACAAAATACCATTTAAGCTATCAAAAATTAAAAAAGATACAGAGGGCCACAACATAATGATAAAAGGTTCACTCCATCAACAAGAAATATCTATCCTAAACATATATGCACCCAACATAGGTGCACCAACTTTCATAAAGCAACTTCTAGGAAAACTAAAGAAAGATATTGACTCTAACACCATCATAACTGGGGACTATAATACCCCACTCACAATCCTAGACAGATCATCAGGACAAAAAATCAGCAAGGAGATCCAGAACCTCAATGAGACTCTGGACCAAATGGACTTAATTGATACCTACAGAACATTCCATCCAAAGACCACAGAATACACATTCTACTCATAACCGCATGGAAGATATTCTAAGATCGACCACATAATTGGACATAAATCAAGCATAAGCAAATTTAAAAGAACTGAAAGTTACCATACACCTTCTAGGATCACAGTGGAATAAAATAAACATTGACACCAACAAGGTCCCCCCAAAACCCACAAAGATATGGACACTAAATGACATGATGCTATACAACTCCTGGGTCAATGATGAAATCAAAATAGAGATCAAAAGATACCTGGAAACAAATGAAAATGAAGAAACAGCTTACCAAAAATCTCTGGGACACCTTAAAAGCTGTAGTAAGAGGGGAATTTATATCTCTACAAACACACATGAAGAAAATGGAAGGAACACAAATTAACAACCTAACAAGTCACCTAAGGAAGCTGGAAAAGCAACACCACAAAAACCCTAATTGCAGCAGAAGAATCCAGATCAGCAAAATAAAAGCCCAAATCCAGGACATAGAAGACAAAAAGATAATACAAAATATCAATGAAAAAAAAGCTGGTTCTTCAAAAGGATTAACAAGATCGATGGTCCCCTAGCTAGACTGACCAAGAAAAAATTGAGAAAAAAACCCAAATAAGCACAATCAGAAACATAAAAGATGAAGTCAAATCTGACCCTGAAGAAATACAAAAGATCATTAGAGACTACTACGTACACTTGTATGGAAACAAACTTGAAAACCTTAAGGAAATGGAGGACTTTCTGACATCACACAACCTGCCTAGGTTGGAACAAGAAGAAATTAGGACCCTAAATAGACCAATACAATCAAGGAAATCGACTGCATAATAAGAAAACTACCTACAAAAAAAAACCCTGGTCCAGATGGCTTTCCAGCAGAATTCTACAAGACATTTAAGGAGAAGCTGATACCAATCCTACTGAAGGTATTCCAGGTGATTGAAAAAGATGGAACTCTCCCAGAATCATTTTACAAAGCCAGCATCACATTGATACCCAAGCCAGGTAAAGATTCAACAAAGAAAGAGAACTACAGGCCAATATCTTTGACGAACATAGATGCTAAAATTCTCAACAAGATCCTAGCAAACTGGATTCAGCAATATATCTCAAAAATCATCCATCATGACCAAGTAGGCTTCATTCCTGGGATGCAAGACTGGTTCAACATTCGTAAAACTATAAATGTAATTAAATACATTGACAGATGTCAAAACAAAAACCACATGATCATATCATTAGATGCAGAAATAGCTTTTGATAAAATTCAGCACCCTTCTTGATAAAAATCCTCAAACATCTAGGCATACGGGGAACATACCTCAAAATAGTAAAAGCCATCGACGAGAAACCCACAGTCAAAATACTCCTAAACGGAAAAAAATTGGAACCATTTCCCCTGAAAACTGGAACAAGACAAGGATGCCCACTCTCACCCCTCCTGTTCAACATAGTATTGGAAGTCCAGGCTCGAGTAATCAGAGAAGAGAACGCAATCAGGGGTATCCAAATAGGAAAGGAGGAAGTCAAGTTATCTCTCTTTGCAGATAATATGATTGTATACCTTGAAAACCCAAGAGAATCTGTCATAACCTCCTGACAGTGATAAAGGCATTTGGCAAAGTCTCAGGATACAAAATAAATGTGCAAAAGACAATCACATTTCTTTACACCAATAATAAACAAACAGAAACCCAAATAAAAAACACAATTCCATTCACAATAGCCACAAAAAAATGAAATACCTTGGCATCTTTCTAACCAGAGATGTGAAAGACCTTTACAATGAAAATTACAAAACACTGCTCAAAGAAATCAAAGATGACACAAACAAGTGGAAAAATATCCCATGCTCATGGATTGGAAGAATCAACATTGTGAAGATGTCCATCTTACCTAAGGCAATCTATAGGTCAATGCAATACCCATCAAATTACCAGCAACATTCTTCTCAGACCTAGAAAAAAACAACACAGGAATTCATATGGAAACACAAACGTCTAAGAATAGCCAGAACAATCCTCAGCAAATAAAAACCAAAGCAGGTGCTATCACATTACCAGACTTCAAACTTTACTATAAAGCTACAATCATCAAAACAGCTTGGTATTGGAACAGGAACAGGCATATAGATCAATGGAATAGAATTGAGATTCCAGAACCAAAACCTCAATTTCTCAACCAACTCATCTTTGACAAAGCCTCCACCTCCTACCACTGGGGAGAGGAGAACCTATTCAGTAAATGGTGCTGGGAAAACTGGCTGACCACATGCAGAAGATTGAAACAGGACCCCTATCTATCCCCATGCACAAAGGTTAACTCCAAATTGATCAGAGATCTAAATGTAAAACCTCAAACCATAAGAACTTTAGAAAATGAAGGACATACCCTCATGGAAATCAGAACTGGCATCCAATTCCTGAACAAAACCCAAAACCCACAGGTCACAAGAGAGAAGGTAGACAAGTGGAACCTTATTAAACTGACAAGCTTCTGCAAAGCCAAAGAAACCATCAAGAGAGCAGGGAGACAGCCTACAGACTGGGAAAAAGTATTTGCCAACACCAGGTCTGACAAAGGCTTAACATCTTGGATCTACAAGGAAATCAAATGTGCTGAAAAGAAAAAACAAACAACCCCATTATAAAATGGGCAAAAGATATGAACAGACACTTCACAAAGGAAGACATCCGAGCAGCCAACAGACACATGAAGAAATGTTCGACCTCACTAATCATCAGGAGATGCAAATCAAAACCACACTGAGATACCACCTAACTCCAGTCAGAATGGCAATTATCAACAACTCAAAAAATAACAGCTGCTGGAGAGGGTGTGGCAAAAAGGGAACAGTTCTACACTGTTGGTGGGAGTGAAAAACTAGTGCAACCTCTGTGGAAAGCAGTGTGGCGATTCCTAAAAGCTCTAAATATCAACCTCCCATATGACCCCACAATCCCCCTACTGGGAATATATCCTGAAGAACTCAAATCACTCTATAAAAAAGATACCTGCACATGTATGTTTATCGCAGCATTGTTCACAATAGCAAGAACCTGGAACCAACCACGCTGCCCATCAAAAGAGGACTGGATTAAAAAATGCGGTACATATACACAATGGAATACTACGCAACCATAAAAAAGAACAAAGTCATGAATTTCGCAGCAACCTGGATGGAACTAGAGTCTATAATACTGAGTGACCTCTCACAGAAACAAAAATCTGACATGTTCTCACTCATATAATGGAACTTGAACATCCAACATAATACTATAAGAAAATGACTGACAGTAGTGGGAAACTATGGAGGGGGAGGGAGATGGGATTAATGGTAGAAAATATCTGTCTGGGGACGGGAAAACACCTCTTATCAACAGGGTGCCTGAATGAAACATATTTGTATACCTAACCCTTAACTGTACCCCACAACATCATAATAAAAAATACTGATTAAAAAAAAGATTTAAAATTACATAAAAAGCTTATTTATCGACACTTGTTGTGTTTACATTTGCCTGGATAGATAATCTTATGAAAGACTATGGACTAAAATGTTGTGTTAAGGCAGTTTTCATTACAGTTTTATTTCACAAAATCTCTTTCACCCCCCTTTTTTCTCTTTTTTAAAGTTTTTAATTAGTTTAGAATTAAATTTTAATGTTCACATGTTAGCTAGGACTGGTTGAATTGTATAAGGGAAACAAAATCTCCAAGTAACCTTGAATTAGTTAGAAACCTATCCTTTATTTACTGGTCTGGTTTGCTTGATTAGCAAACGTGGGCAGGAAAGAGGTGGTTTTTTTTGTTTTTGTTTTTGTTTCTAATTTTCTTTTGGGGCTTCTGCTTTTGGCCTCTGAATAGCAGAAAAAACTAAAATTTTGTGTCGGACAGAGATATCTTGCATTATCATGTCCACTGGAAAGCTGTAAGGATGAGGCCAAGGAGAGGTTTACTGTTGCCGATTTTCCAAATGAGGGCATTGGTTTGAAGTGATGTGAGGTGAAGAAGTTAAACATTAGGTTATGTGAATGAACAAGGCACAGCGGCAGGGAAGATATCTAACTTCGGGTAATCGAGTGCCTAATAAATTGCCTAGAGGCAAATAAACTGGAAACCACTAAATTTACAAGGGAGGGCTATTGCCAGTAACAGCTCTGGGCTGGCTGACTACAACCCACATGCCTAATTCCTAAGAAAATCCTTTGACCTTGAAATTGTTAATGTCAGAAAGTGAACTGCTAAGGCTGTGCATCCCTATAAAGTGCACATACCATCTTCCAGCACACCCTCTTAAATTTTTAATACTACATTTCCTGACTCTCTGAGCAGTTTCTTACTCAGGTATATATGCTTTGAGATAAACTTCAGGAGAATTTCAGTCCTTTGATCATGCAGGACACACGTCCAGATTGCAGCTCCAGTGTGGCCATAGAGGACATTGAAACAGAAGCATTGCCCCAGAGAGTACAATAAAGAAATGTCAGGTTGTCCAGCCAAGATTAATTTCATTGCTTGAGCAGAAGGTCCTCAACAGTTTTGTCTAGCATCAGGATATACTAGTAACAGAGACCACAGTGTATTGTTTACTTTCTCTCCTTTTTAAAGAGAAATATTAACCTATTCCTCTTTCATAATTAAATACTGATTGGTTTGAGAATTTTTAAAAATGATCTTTTAGTAATAGTAAAAGGTAAACTTACTGTGAAGTTCATGAAGTCTTGGTGTCAAGGTCCCTTACTTGCATGAACTCCATCCAAGGCTCAGTGTGCTCTTCTTTGGGTCGTGGGAGAACAGGATACAGCAGCTCAGAGGCATGAATTACTGCCCTGTCTTGGTTTTTACTCATATTTATGCCCAAGTATAGTCTTGGTGGTCAGTGAGCTATCAGCTCTACCCCAGGATTCCCTGCCTTTGCTGGACCACATTTCTGGGTGCACCTGCAGCATATCTTTAACCCAAAATATAAATTCCTAAAGGAGAGACTGTTCTGCTTCATGCTTGGAGACCAAGGCAATACAGGGTTCATCACTACCTGGCCATCTCCATGATCTCTGGTTGAGAGGTTGAGAGTGGTGAGGTGGGGAGAAGCTGAGAGTGCTAAAGTTCAGGTTGAAGCTGCTGCCATAGGAGCTGCAATCTGGACGTATGTCCTGTATGGTCAAAGGGCTGAAATTCTTCTGGAGTTTATCTCAAAGCATATATACCTGAATAAAAAACTGCCCAGAGTCTTAGCATTAAAAATAAGAAAATAAGTTGTGAAGTTAAAAGAAATTTTCCAAACTCTCAGTAATTAAAAAGACTATAGGTTTCTTTGTTCTTTCCATACCAATTTAAATTATAAAATCATTGTCAAATGAAGAGGTGATCAAAGAGTATACAGATAAAAATGTAGAAAAAGAGATTTATCAGGCAGTTAATTTGTATAACACCTATTATACAACATAATACAACATATTCTTTTTTATAGATTTTTAAAATATTTGTGGTATTTGTCAGTTTTGAAAAATATACAATTTTCTTGTGATTTGTTTTCTCATTCTAAGTAAATACTCCCTTTGTGTGCCTAATTTCATGCTCATAATTTAGTATTTTTTTTAAAAGGACCTCCAAAATTGTGTCAGCTTCATGCCCTAAAAAACTCAGATCCTGCCGGGCTCGGTGGCTCAGCCTGTAATCCCGCGCCTTTGGGAGGCTGAGGTGAGTGGATTGCCTGAGCCCGTGGGTTCGAGACCCGTCTGGGCAGCGAGACCTCATCTCTACAATAAATCAAAAAATCAGCCGGGCGTGGTTGCGCATGCCTGTAATTCCGGCTACTAGGAAGGCTGAGGCGGAAGGATCGCCGGAGCCCAGCAGGTCAAGGCTGCGGTGGCCGGGAGCAGCCACTGCACTCCAGTCAGGGCGACCGAGTGAGACTCCAACTCAAAAAAAAACACAAAAAAACAAAAAACCAAACTCAGATCATTCCCTGGCCCTATGTCACCAGACAATTAAGATTTGAAATGAAAGACTTCTCATCACCTGGAGATACTGGAGCTGGGACTGGATGACACTAGGGGTGTAAGTATTTCATGTATCTGTAAGGATTGTCAAAATGTATGAGGAGGGACCAAGAAACTCCAGAATTATCTTTTGGAAGGCAGGTCTTTTAGAATACACCAAGAGTTTGTCCTGGATCAGTCAATCAAAGTTTTTATCTGAAATTTTTAAGATGGTTGTGTCATGATTTGCAGAAGAAATATCTGGAATTGTGGCAACAGGTAACTGGTTCTTCCACCATGACAACGTACCTGGCCACAACACACTAAGCGTTCAGCAATTTTTGACCGAAAACGGCATGGCCTCTGTGCCCCACTCTCCCTATTCACCCAATCTCACTCTGCACAACTTTTGTTTGTTTGTTTGTTTCCCCAATGAGAAAAGTCCTCAAAAGGAAACATTCTGCTGAAATGGAAGAAGCGAAACAAAAAATGGCAGAAACACAAATGGCATCAAAATTGACGAGTCCAAAAACTGTTTTGATCAGTGGAAAAAAGTCTCCATAGGTGTATTTCATCAAACTGAGTGTACTTTCACTAAAATTTAAATATGTAAGAATAAATACACAATTTTTTAATAAATATTTTTTATAAACATCTAGTTTTGGGGGGTCCCCTCTCATATGGATGGGGCAACAAGTGTATATATGTGTTGGAGAACAAAACAGATGATTATGGTGAGTGCTACTGCTATTTACTCAGCATCCATTTCCCCCCTTTTACTTCCAGTATTGTTCAGCTGTTCACCCTTCTCCCTACAACGTGCAGTAAACTAGCTTCATCCCACAAGTCCTGGGGTGGATTCTCATTAGTTAACAATGAAGCACATGGCACTTCCTTGGAAACTGCTATGTTTCAAACGGAGGCACATACGTTCTCTGATATGAATATGGATATGAACAAGGAAGTTTTTCCAGTTGTAGCTAGCAGCCATCACAGCACCATGAGAGAAGCAGCCTTAGGATGTATATGATACCGTGGATGGCAGCACAGACAGATGAAAAAACCATGTTCTATTATGATATGGTTGAACTCTGACTCCACCAACCTTACCTGAATCCTGCCTTACCTCCAGAATTCCTGTTACACGAGATCACTAATTTCCTTATTTTAAAGTCAGTTGGAGTGACTATTTCTTGCATTTAAAACTTTTTTTTTTTGAGTCTGAATCTCACTGTGTCGCCCAGGCTGGAGTGCAGTGCTACACTCTTGGCCACCACAGCCTCAACCTGCTGAACTCAGGCGATCCTTCTGTCCCATCCTTCCAAGTAGTTGGAACTACAAGCATGTGCCACCATGCCCAGATAATTTTTTGATTTATTGTAGAGACAAGATCTCACCATGTTGCCCAGGCTGATCTTGAACTCATGGGCTCAAGCAATCCTCTTGCTTCCGGCTCCCAAAGTGGTGTGATTACAGGCATGAGCCACCACATCCAGCCTAAAACTATCTTAATCAATGTGGTGTGTGGCTTAGAGTTACTATATCAAGATTCTTGTCAGTTTGTTCTCTTCAAACTATACAACTTATTTATTTTATAATATTCACTCAAAGCATGTTTAGCTAAATTAGACTCTATTTTACTGCTGTACTATTCATGATAATAATATTGCTTTTATAACTTGTAGCCTTAAAAGCATATGCATCTCCACACCTTGATAATTCTTGGTGTAGTGTGCATAGTTTATTTCACACACCACCCATTTGGTCTTTGAACAAGTAATGTGCAAATTGTCATTTTTAATAGCAAATCAAACTGCTATACACTTGAAAACTTATTTGAATAAAATTTTTATTTGCTTTCTAAAAAAACTAGTATCTTTATTTTTACTGTTTACTAATATGTATACAGGTTGTCAGAAACAAAATGAAGCCACTAACGTTAAGAAAACCTTGACAAATAGAGCCAGGAAGGCCATGAATAAAGGATTTTTATTCTTGTATCCCAAAAAGTGTCTGCAAGAATCACAACACTACAACCTTACACACACACACACACACATTTCTGCAAAGACATTTGCCCAACAACTGCCTGTCCATCATCAAACTGGTGTCACCATTGTTATTTTCCTTGTAGCTAAGGACAATTATTTCAAAACAATTATCCTTCTCATTTTTTTTTCTTTAAAATTCTTTGTCTTCTTATACCTCCCTGAATAAACACATAGTTTACTATGACATGCACATTCCAATTGCAATGCTCAATTCCCAAATAAATCTGTGTTCCTTTAGAGAGCCTCTCTTGACTTGTAACTTAGGTTGACATACATGGTATCAGAAATGGGACCTGAAAAAGATCACTGTTGGAAGGAATCAGTGATTCTTGGAATCACTGTGCAGTACTCACTTCAGCCCTTTGAGGTCTCTGGTTCTGTGGTTGACGTTTTCTGCCCCGGTCAGTCTTCCCTTAGGCTGAGCCTTCCTTCTTTTGGCATAGGCTTTTTAAATATAATGCTACCTTAACAAATGACCATGCATGCCTTCTGGGATATTAAATGAAATTTTTTTTATAAGACCTTTCTGCATAAAGATAAGAGAATTGAATACTTTTGGTTTCTTTAGAACTTATATTCTGCCTGTGAGGCATGTCTTCTGGTAAATTTACTTTCATTCTATTCTGTAAGCCTAGTTTAATACATTTTAGATCTCCATGTCTAGGTTAAAATTTTTGTGAACACTCTTATCTTGGTTTATTTTGGTTTGGTTTGACTCTTTTTCCTTCCTCTTTTCTAAAATCCTTCTGAGAGCAAAAATAAACATTGTAAACCGGGATCGGTGGCTCAGCCTGTAATCCCGTGCCTTTGGGAGGCTGAGGTGAGTGGATTGCCTGAGCCCGCGGGTTCAAGACCCACCTGGGCAGTGAGACCTCATCTCTACAATAAATCAAAAAATCAGCCGGGCATGGTAGTGCATGCCTGTAATTCCGGGTACTTGGAAGACTGAGGCGGAAGTATCGCCGGAGCCCAGCAGGCGAGGCTGCGGTGGCCAAGAGCGGCCGCTGCTGCACTCCAGTCTGGGTAACAAGAGTGAGACTCCAACTCAAAAAAAAAAATAAAATAAAATAAAATAAAATAAAATAAATAAACATTGTAAATTGTGGTTGCTGTATACCCAATTAGAAGCCACTAGGGCAATCACCACCATCCAAAACATTGATCTAAACTCCTGACATTCTCTAACATGATTGATAAAATTTTATTCATTCTTGAGAGGTTAATAAGAGATGAAATGGGACTCTCAAACATTAAGCCATATCAGCTGTAAGAGGTTCTAGTTGGCTGCATGAAGTCATTTTTGTGGACATTTTTAAAAAGATAGGCAACATTATCAAGAAAAATTCAGAGTTCAGGTGGTCATTATTTAAGAAACTTGCTACTGTAAAGTTAAAATGCAGAGTCTTCTAAGTGCTCTATCTCTGTGGGATTTTTTATTTTTTACTTTTTTGTTTTTTGAGTTGCAGTCTCCCTTTGTCGCCCAGACTGGAGTGCAGTGGCTGCTCCCGGCCACCGCAGCCTTGGCCTGCTGGGCTCTGGCGATCCTTCCGCCTCAGCATTCTGAGTAGCCGGAATTACAGGCATGCGCTACCATGCCCAGCTGATTTTTTGATTTATTGTAGAGATGAGGTTTCGCTGCCCAGGCAGGTCTCGAACCCGTGGGCTCAGGCAATCCACTCACCTCAGCCTCCCAAAGGCACGGGATTACAGGCTGAGCCACTGAGCCCGGCTTATCTTTTACTTTTTCCTGCCTACTTTGTTTTTTTTTTTTTTTTTTCCTCTAGGGACAGATGAGATTGTGCTATGTTGCTCAGGATGGTATTGAATTCCTGAATTCAAGCAATCCTCCTGACTCAGTCTTCCAAATAGCTGGAATTACAGGCATGAGCCACCCATCCGGGCCTGCCTGCTTTGAATCTACTAACTTCTCCACTAGTGCTGAGATAAAACTCACTGCATTACAACACATCCCTAGTAACCAACAGCATAGATATCTTTTAGAAATATAAATTTAGGTTTGCTTGTTTATCAATCAGGTACAATGATGGAACACATTTGTAAAAATAATAATCTAAAAGAAAAAGAACTAGGTAAAGGTGTATAAAAGTTAGGCCCTCAGATCAAGCAGGTTAAAATCTTGAGCTCCAAATATCGAGACATTTGCTGAAACTTCAAGCAACATACCCATAAATAACAGCATTCCACAGAGGCAATAAGATATGGGGTGGCAAAAACAACTCTTACTCCTACAGTGTTCTTCTGCTATTATAAAATAAAATATTTTCTAGAAGTTCCTTCTGCAGATTCTGCCTTAGTTTTACTAGCCAGCCCTGAGTCACATGCTCACACCCAGAGCAACCACCAATGAGAGGATTGGGATTACTTGGATTGGATCAAACCACTCACCCCTAAGGACATGTACCTGTCTTCCTAGAGCCTACTGTTGCCTGCTCCCTGCCTACAAAACATGATTCAGTTTGCAAAAAGATGGAGGTGTAACAGAGGGAAAAGTATCTGCCAGATAATTACAGAAAAAAAAAATCTGCAAAGTGGAGAAGGGAGTGCCCAGCAAATGTCAAATATTTGTAGAATTCTTGGGAGAGGTATACTGAATAATAAGACTTTACCACTTGAAGTTTCCGATCCACTGGTTGGGAAGCCTTAGCATGAGACATAGACAGCAGAGAAAGAAAATAACCAGCAGAAAGAAAAGGGGTAAAGCAAAAGAATGGAAAGAAATAAAAATGGGGGAGGGGAAATTGGAGAATATAAAAGAGCAAAGGTGAGCCATATTTTCAGATTTTCATAGTGAGAAACTTATAGAGGTTCTCAGCACTTTTTTCTATAAAGGGGAGTCAATGGAGGCAAGGGATACACGTAGAAAGACTCAGCCTGTGGACAGGAGTCATTTCAGGTCTTTTTCTTACAAGCGTTTTATTTTAATTTGTTATTTGTATAGATTTAGAGGTACAAGTGCAGGTGTGTTAGGTGGCTATATTGCGTAGTGGTGAAGTTTGGGCTTTTAGTGTAAACACCACCAACCTGAACTGTATACAGTGTACCCAATGGGTAGTATTTCAACCCTCATCCTTATCCCACCCTACCACCTTTTGGAGTGTCCTGTGTCTATTATTCCACTCTGTAAGATCATGTGTACCTATTGTTTCACTCTCAGTTTTAAGTGAGAACATATGGATGTTTGCTTTCTGGTTCTGAGACATTTCACTTAGGATAATAGCCTTCAGTCTCATCCAAGTTATTGCAAAAACATGATTTTGTTATTTTTTTATGGCTAAGTAGTATTCCATAGTATATAGGTGTATATATAACAACTTTTTTTTATCCAGTCAGCCATCAATGTAGTTAGATTGATTTTACATTTTTGCTGTTCTGAATAGTGCTGCAATAAACACATGAGTGCAGATGTCTTTTTGGAATAATGATTTATCTTCTATTGGGTACATATATAATAATTGTACTTCTATTTTTAGTTTTTTGAGTATCTCCATACTGTGTCCCACTAATTTACATTCCTACTAACAGTGTATAAACACTCTCTTTCTCCATATCCTTGCCAACATCTGTTATTTGACTTTTTAATAATGGCCATTCTGGCTGGTGTAAGATGGTATCTCACTGTGATCTTAATTTGCATTTCTCTGATTAGTGATGTTGGGCATTTTCTCATATGCTTGTTGGCCACTTATATGTCTTCCTTTGACAAACGTCTGTTTATGTCTTAGCCCACTTTCTAATGGGGTTATATTTTTTTTCTTGTTGAGTTGTTTGAGTTCCTTGAGCTTCAGGATGTTAGCCCTTTGTTGGATGCATTGTTTGCAAATATTTTCTCCCATTCTGTACATTGTCTGTTTAATCTGTTTATTATTTGTTTTTCTGTACAGAAATTTTTAGTTTAAGTCCTGTTTGTCTCTTTTAGTTTTTGTTGCCTGTGCACTTGAAGTTTTAGTCAAAAATTATTTGCCTCTACCAATGTCAGAAGATTTTTTTTCCTAAGTATCCATCTAAGATTTTTATACTTTCAAGTCTTACATTGTCTTTAATCTACCTTAAGTTAATTTTTGATATGGTGAGAGATAGGGATCTAGTTTCATTCTTCTACATATGGCTCTCCGGTTTTCCCAGCACCATTTATTGAATAGGGTGTCATTTTGCCAGTGGATATTTTTATCAACTTTGTCAAATATCAGTAGGTTGTAGGTATGTGGCTTTATTTCTGAGTACTTTAGTCTGTTCCACTGGTCTATGTCTATTGTTATAGCAGGGCCATGCTGTTTGGGTTGCTATAGACTTTTAGTATAATTTGAAGTCAGATAATGTGATACTTTCAGCTATATATTTTTTGCTATATATTTATTGCTTTGGCTATTCAAGCTCATTTTGGCTCCATAGAAATTTAAAGATTTTTTTTCTAATTCTGTGAAGCATAACATAGTCAATTTGATAGAAATTGCATTGATTTGCAATCTATAGATTACTTTGGGCACTGTAGTCATTAAAATATATGAATTCCTCCAATCCATGAGCATGGAATATCTTTTCATTTGTTTGTGTTCTCTGTGATTTCTTTTTTTTTTTTGAGTTGGAGTCTCACTTGGTCGCCCAGATTGGAGTGCAGTGGCCGCTTCCGGCCACCACAGCCTCGCCTGCTGGGCTCCGGCAATCCTTCCGTCTCAGCCTTCCCAGTAGCCAGAATTACAGGCGTGTGCTACCACGCCTGGCTGATTTTTTGATTCATTGTAGAGATGAGGTCTCACTGCCCAGGCGGGTCTCGAACCTGCGGGCTCAGGCAATTCACTCACCTCAGCCTCCCAAAGGCATGGGATTACAGGCTGTCTGTGATTTCTTTCAACAGTGTTTTGTAATTTTCCTTGTACAGGTCTTCAACTCCTTGGCTACATGTATTTCTAAGTAATTTTTTTGGTAGCTATTGTAAATGGGATTAAATTGATTTGATTCTCATCTTGAACATCATTGGTCTATAGAAATGCTACTGCTTCTTGTACATTGATTGTGTATCCTGAAACTATACTGAAGTCATTTATCTAACATAGGAGTCTTTTGGAGGAGTAATTAGGGTTTTCTAGGTATAAAATCAGTCATTTCATTAGTGCGTAGAAAAAAATATTTGGCTTCTTCTTTTTCAATTTGAATGCCTTATATTTCTTTCCCTTACCTGATCACTCTAGTTAGGACTTCCAGAACTACAGGGGTGCCAAAAAATATATACACATTTTAAGTATAATGTTCACTCAAAAGATGGCATTAATCAAATGAATGCTAGTGTCACCATGCAACAGGCAGGACGGTCAAAGAGAATGATGGAAGCATGGTTGAGCAATGATAAAATTTTAGAGAAAGTTGAAAAACAACACAAAGAAATTAGAAAAATAATTCAGTATATGAAAGAAAAAATAGATATTTAAAAATAAACAGAACCTCTGGAAATGAAAAATTTGTTGGAAGGAATTCAAAATATGGTAGAAAACTTTAACATTAAGTCAGAACAAGCAGAAGAAAGAATTTCAGAGCTAGAAGACAGTACTTTCAAATTAATCCAGACAAAAAAAGAAATAAAAAATAATCCCCTAGCCCTGAATTGTTCCCATTTTTAAAAGAAAAAGAAAATTTTTAAAAAAGAAAAAATAATAATCTTAAAAATCAACAAAGTTTGATAAATATGGGATTATGTAAGACATGCAAACTTATGAATTATTACCATGGGAGAAGAAGAAAAAGTTAAATGTATGGGAAATCTATTTGAGAGAATAATTAGGAAAACTCCTTTGGTCTTGTTAGAGATTTAGACATCCCAATACAAGAAGCTCAGAGAACTCCTGGAAGATACATTGCATTGAACTTCCTTACTCTCTGTATTTTGAATAACTGGTCATTTCAGAATTTTCATTTTTATTGGGATCCATTGCTAGAAAGCTGGTATAATCCTTTAAGGGTGAATGTACTTTCTTTATATGGGAATCCCCCTCCCCAACCCTCCAAAGGTAACTAATTGTTATGTATGGTCATTTTGCTTTGATTCTACATGCTTTCAGGAGAGCAAGGCTCTGTATGAATTCCTTGGTTATAGATGGACTTTGTGCAGCGTGGTTTTATCAAATTTTGGTTGTAGTAGTGATGTACTGTACATAGTAGCAGGCTCACTGCCTTCTGGTGGACCAGAATTGCAGAAATTTTAGGAAGCTGTTATGGCAGAAGCAGACAGGCATGTGCTTGATCTTTGTTTACTGGGAGGTGCTTTCTGTTGCTCCAGGTGATGAACTGGTTTGTGGAATGCCTGGTGCTCTGATTCAGCCTGGGATGGGATAGTGAAAAGCTGGGCAGAGTTGGACCACCAAGCTCACCCACAAATGCCCCAATGAAATAAGTACACACACTAGACTTGATGGGGGTGGTAGGGTGAACTTCTTGTGAAATGCATTGAGGTCTTCTCAGGGGAAGAGGGGACTGACCAGCTCTGTACACCAGGCAGACAGAAACACAATCTCTTTCCCTATCATACCCACCTTCCAGAACTTGTGTCTCTCAGTTCAGTCACCGCCATTTATCTACTGACCACAATATATCTGTGAGTCACAGAAAATGCCTGTCCTGCATTCCTCTACAGAGGTGGCTTCCCCAGCCCCAAACTGACAGCTCACCTATTCCCCAATGCAGGAATGATGTTGCTTTGTGAAGTAGGGTGAGGGGCTCCACCCTTCAGCATGTGCAGGTGTATGTGTGGTTTTGACTGGTTGGATGAGTCCAACCTCAAAGCTCAGGGGTGATCAGGAGCTAGTGATGGTGGACTGGACTAAGCAATCCTCCAGTCCCCAAGCCCCTAAATGGCCCCTGGATTTTTGCATGAGTCCTGAAGGGACTAGACGAGGACCTGTCCAGAGGACTAGTCCATGGGTTCCCAAGGTTCAGGTGTTGGCTATGATAGAGAGGGGTAAGCTGGTCTCCAAGCCACTGGAAGAAAGATCACGTGGGGGCAGGGTGGATGCACTGTGGGCCTGCCACCAGGGAAGGTTGGCTCCTTTCAGCACAAGCAGTGGAGGCAGGCAGCTGTGGGGTGTACCCTCACTCCTCTGTCCCACAACAGCAGTGACAGTATCCATCACTGGGGCATGTGAAAGTGTCAGGTCTCTTCCCTTCTTCCCTGGTCTGGTGGCAGCAGTGGCAGTGGATGTAGTGGCAGCAGCTCCAGGACAGAAGGCAGGCCACTAGGGAATGAGCTCTCAGAATGATGATGTTGAGTCACAGCTGATATATTCAGGCAGGGGCAGACAGTTGTCCTACCAGCTGGCCACCAGGGAAGGCAGACACCCTCAGAGAGAGTAGAGGACAATTCAGATCTAATGGGACCTGAACCTTATTCAACTGAAGGGGCCTTCTTTAAGAAAAAGAAAAAGTATAAATATATGATTAGATATCAGTGATTACTTATCATGAAAATCTGTTAAAAATTAAAATATAACAAGTAAAAATCCAGAAAAATTGACACTATTTTTATTAATTAATAGGATGGCTCACCTCTTTAAAAAATTTTCCTTCAGCTTTGTATACTCTTTAATTATCTCTTTATATTGATGATAATTTTACAATATTTTTAATAGAAAACATAGAAGGGCTCTCTCTTGCTCCTTGCTATCTGAGAGGGAGTCCTCCCAATCCCACTGTTTCTCTGTCTTTTTCTTTTCTCATTCCCTCCCCCTAATCAGCCCCTGATCAGCAGAGGCTGGACGCCCCGCAGAGTGGCGGGCGAACAGGGAACTGAGTACTGGGGATTGGCATTGGCTGGAGAGGAACCCTCATGGAGGCTGGTGTTTTTTGTGTGCAACATTGAGATTCATGATTCTAGTCTCACTGTGTTGTCCAGGCTGGAGTACAGTGGCACGCTCCCAGCCACCACAGCCTCGACCTGCTGGGCTCAGGTGATCCTTTCATCTCAGCCTTCCAAGTAGCGGGAACTACAGGCGGTGACCAAGATCGGGCACCTGCTGATCAGCCATGAGGCTCCCCTGACCGGAGGGTTTGCATCGGAGATCAGCTTTATGGTTCAGTGTTAAAAGAATATATGACAAGATTAAAAGGGAAGATGGCGATGGCATAGGTGGATTTGCGAGATTCTCTGAACATTAGTTCTAAAAAAGACTCTTACTTTTCTTCCCCACCCCCCTGCCCACCGCCAGCTGCACTGGCGAGGCCCCAGGACCTTTGGTTCTATGCAGGGACAGATATTGCGGCCCCCGGCGGCTGCTGCTCCACTGTAGTGACTCCCACCCATGCGGGAGTCCTGCGTCTCAGCTCCCTCCCTGGCTACATCGTCTCGCCCAGCACCAAGCTGTCGGTCACCCAGGGAGGCTCTGGGCGCCTGCCCCTCAGAGATACCGGTCCCATTTCTGGCTGAAGTACCCTGTGAGGGGCCAGGGCCACTCTTGCACCCACCACCAGCCCTTTGGAGCTTTGAAACTCTGGAGCTCTGGGCCCACCCTGGCTGAGGCACACAGCGCGTGACTCCATGCTTGTGTAAGGAACAGTATATCTTAAGGAGGTGCTGATCAGAGGCTCTCAGCTCCAGAGGAGGGAATTCCCAACTCCCTCCTCCACCCCAGCCTGAAGGGCCACCGCCAAGCCACAAGTAAAGCCACATCCCCTCCCTTTCCTGGAAACAGCGACATGGCAAACTAAATGGCAATTGAAACAGTGCCTTCCTTTGTTCTTCCTCGGTGCCTTCCTTTGTTCTCCTCCGCAC
>JAPVLO010004340.1:0-16252 GCA_027257055.1 Cephalopachus bancanus | reverse complement strand
ACATCAGAGAGTATGCCCAGTTACTGGGGCATATGTCATGGAGGAGGACCAGTCACTGAGGCATGCAACAAAAGAAGAGTTAGTCACTCGGTTACAGACACAGAGGAGGGCCTGTGTGTGGCACACTTCAGTAAAGAAGTACAGTCACAGCTGGGCTCGGTGGCTCAGCCTGTAAGCCCACGCCTTTGGGAGACTGAGGTGAATGGATTGCCTGAGCCCACAGGTTCGAGACCCGCCTGGGCAGCGAGACCTCATCTCTACAATAAATCAAAAAATCAGCCGGGCATGGTAGTGCATGCCTGTAATTCCGGCTACTTGGAATGCTGAGGTGGAAGGATCGCCGGAGCCCAGCAGGTCGAGGCTGCGGTGGCCAGGAGCGGCCACTGCACTCCAGTTTGGGTGACAGAGTGAGACTCCAACTCAAAAAAAAAAAAAAAAAAGAGGTACAGTCACTAGGTCACTCATTACAGAGGTGAGCCAGTCAACGGGTCAGTCACAAAGGAGAGATAGTAACTGTGGCACCCATTACAGAAGAAGACAGTCACTGAACCATCCATCACAGAAGAGGGCAAGTCCCTGGGAAACTCATTATTAAAGAAATACAAACCCTGGTGCAACAATCACAAAAAAGGGTCAAGCCCTGTGTCCATGATCATAGATAAGGGTCCATCACTGAGTTACCCACCTAACAAAAGTGCCAGTTATTATGACACTGACAAGAGGAGGAACAATTACTTCAGCACACATCACAGAAGAGGCTCGGTCACTGGAACAGTCAACACAGTGGAAGGCCATCACTGTGCCAGTCATAACAGAAGAGGAACAGTCACTGGGGTATCATCACAGAGAGGCCCAGTCCCTAGTGTTTTCATAACAGAGGAGGGCCAGTCTTTGGACCATCATCACCGAGGTTACCTAGTATCTGGGGCACCCAATAACAGTGGAGGTGCAGTGACTGGGACACCCGTGACAGAGGAGGGTAAGTCACAGAGATACTAATCACAGAGGAGTGACAATGCCTGGGACATCCATTAGCAGAAGCCCAGTCACCAGGGAATCCATCACAGAGGAGGGCTAGTCACCTGGACACCCATTACTGAAGAGATTCAGTCACTGAGGCTTCTATCATAGTGCAGAGCCATTCACTAAGGCTCCTGTTACAGAATAAATCCAGTCACTCTGGGACCCATTAAAACAAAGGGAAATCACTGGGACACTGATATAGAAAGAAGTGACCATCTCTAGGGCACTCGTCAGAGGAGGTCCAGTCATTGTGATACCCACCACAGAGGAAAGGCAATCACTGGACACCCATGAGAGAGGAGGGAAAGACACTTGTAAAGCCACCTTAGATAAGGGTCAATCACAATAGCACCAACCAAAAAGGAAGATCAGTCAATGGAGCATATATTGCGAAGGAGATACAGTAACTGAGGCAGCATTCACAGAGGTACACTCAATTAGAGGAGGCCCACTTACTAGGACATCTTTCACAGAAAAGGTCTAGTCATTTGGGCACATATGAGAGTATGTTTAGTAATTTGGGTATCAATAAAAGAGGAAGCCCATCATTGGTTATCCTTTATGATAAAGACCCAATCACCATGACACCCATCATGGATGAGGGCTATTTACTTAGACACCCACATATCTGAAGGCCAGTCACAATACCAACAATCGCAGAAGTGACTCAGTCACTGGGGTATATTATAGAGTAGATACTGGGGCACCCACGCTAAAGGAGAACCAGTCACCAAGGCATCATTTATGGAGAAGAACCAATATGTAGGAGATACAACACAAGAAGGGCTAGTCACTGAAGCAGTGAATATGGAGGAAGGCCAGTCACTACAGCACCAATCACACAAAAGGAAAAGTCACTTGGGCACCCATAGTGGAGGAAGGTCAATAACTAGAACACCCATTATGGGGGCCTTATATTACTGGAACACCCATCACTGGAAGGCTGGTCGCTAGACACCCTTTATGGATAAGGGCCTATAACTGGGGCATCAATCACCCAGATGGTCAAGTCATTGGCACAACCAAAATGGAGGAAGGCTAGTCACGGACCACACACTTTGTAGGAGACTCAGTCACTAGGGCAGTTAGCACAAAGGAAAGTTATTCATTGTGATACCCATCAATAAGGAGGACCAGTCACTGGGATATTTTTTACATAATAGAATCAGTCACTGGGGCACCCATCACAGAAGAGGAAAAGTCACTGGTGATCTATTATAAAGGAGGCTTAGTCATTGGCACATCTATCACAGAGGAGAGACATTCACTGCAACACCTATCACAAAAGAGAGCCAATTACAGGGGTACCCATCATAAAGAAAGAGCCATACACTTAGGCACCCATCACCTAGGAGGACCAATTTCTGGGACACACATTTAGAATAGGCTTAGTCACTGGTACTCCAATCACAGAGGAGGGACTGTCACTGGTGCACCCCTACAGAGGGTATCCACCAGAGAAAAGGAATAGTCCCTGGACATCTATTACAGAGAAGGCATTGTCACTTAGGCACCTATCAAATGACGACCAGTCACTGAAGCACCCATGACAGAGGAGTCCAAGTGACTGGAGCACCTGCAAGGAGGAGGACTTGTCACTGATGTAACCATTAGAGAGGAGGTCAGTCACTGGGACAATTAACACAGTGGAGGCACAGTCACCAAAACACATATCACAGTGGTGTCTAGACACTGGGTTATCCATCACTGAATAGAGTCAGTCATTGGGGAACCAATTACAAAGAAATACCTGCAACTGAAGCACCTATCACAGAGTATGACCAGTCAATGATGTAACAAACACAGAACAATGACAGTCACTGGGGCATTCAACATAGACGAGGGACAATTATGGGAAAAGTCATTACAGATAAGCATCAGCAACCCGGACTCCAATCACAGAGGTGTCCAAGTTACGGGGCACCCATCAAAAAGAAGAGCCAGTGAATGAGGCAAACACTACAGAAGTGGGTCATCCCAGGGGCAGCCTTCATAGAGGGATAATCGATGGGCTACCCATGACAAAGGATGGGTAATGACTATGGTACCTATAACAGAGGGGTCATCGTGGCATCCCTAAATAGGAGGGCCATTCTCTGCGATGCCATTTACAAAGAGTGGTTTGTGAGAGGAACACCCGTTATTAAAGAGGCCCAGTAACTGGGACATTCCTCACAGAGGAGGAGTAGTTACTTGGCACCAATTATTTAGGAGGGCCAGTTACTGGGCACCTATCACCAAGGAGGCCAGGTCACGGGGACACACATGGTGGAGAAAAGCTACTCACAGGTCAACAATCACAGAGGATAGGTAGTCACTGAGGTACCCATCCCAGAGGAGGACAGCCACTGTGGCAACCAACATGTAGGAGGGCCAGTCACTGATGCAGCAATCACCAAGGAGGCCCAGTTACTGGGACACTCATGGAGGATGCCCAGTATTGAGTGGAACACCAATAAGAGCAAAGGACAATTCACTCATCAAACCGTTATGAAGGAGGGACAGTCATTGGGGCACTAATAACATTATTGAGGAGACCTAGTCAGTCAGGCAGCAATCCCAGGAAAAAGGAAGTGACTGGGACACAAATCACATAGAAGAATCTTTCATTGGGACATTTTTCACAGAGGAGGTTCAGTCACTGGGGCACCCATCACAGACGAGGGCCAGTCACTGGGGCAACCATTATGAAGGAGGATTTGTCAATAGAAAATCTGCCATAGAGGAGAGTCAGTTACTGGGACACCTATCAAAGAGAACAGCCCATCACTGGGGCACTCATCACAGAGGAGGTCTAGTCACTGGAACACAAATTTTGAAATATGCCCAGTTACTGGAAAAGCCATCTTAGAAAAGGACTATTTACTGGGGAACCCAATTTGAAGAAGGTTCTGTCACTGGGGCACCAATCACAGAGGAGATAAGGCAGTGTAACACCTTTTATCCAGGAGGACCAACCATTGGATACTCCTAACAGAGGAGGGCCAGTCATTGGTTCATCCATTATGAAGAAGGTGCAGAAAGTGGGTCACCCACCACAGAAGAGTACTAGTTACTGGTGCACCCATTTGGGAGGGGGCCCAGTTATTAGGACAAAAACCACAGAAGTGCGTTTGTCACTAGAGAACCAATCACAGAGCATGACCTGTCATTGGGACATCAATCATAGAGGAGGCCCATTCACCAAGGCACCAATTATGGAGGAGGTCCATTCTTGTGATACCTATTGCAGAGGAGAACTAATCATTGTGACTTCAATCATAAATGAAAGCAAGTCACTGGAAAAAACAACAATCACAGAGGAGGCACACTCACTAGTCACCCATTATGGAGGAGGCCCAGTCACTGGTGTGCTCATCACAAAAAGACCACTCATTTGGACACCCATTATGAAGGAAGCCCATTAATAAGTGGAACACCCATCACAGAAGAGGGTGGTTCACTGGGGAAATTATTCCAGGACACCAATCAGAGAGGGCGCCCAGTCACTGGAGTGCCCATAATAGAGGAGGACCTGTCTCTCAGTCAATCATTGTGGAGCTGACCCAGACACTGAGTTACTGATCACAGAGGAGTGCCGATCATCAAGGTTCCCATCACAGAGGAGAAACTATCATTGTGGTACCCATTCCTGAATATGTACAGATACTGGTAAACCCATTATTGAAGAGGCAAATTCAGTGGGCAATCTATCAGAGAGGAGATCTAATCACTGGGACATCCATTACAGAGAGAGCCAGACACTATGGCACACATCACAGAGGAGGGCCAGTCATAAGGGCAACAATCACAGAGAAGTACATTTATGGGGACACATATTATAGAGAAGGTTCAGTAATTGGGGCACCCATAATAGAAGAAGGCTATTCACTGGGAGCACTCATAACAGAGGAGTCCCAGTAAATGGGACACATCACAGAGAACAGGTAGTCATAGAGGCATCAATCACAGAAGAGGACCAATCTCTAGTGGGCCCATCACTCAGGAGGACTAGTTAGTAGGGTACCCAATTTGGAGGGATGTCAGTCATAGGGACACCAAAAATGAATGAGACCCATTTAAGGGAGCACCTATTATGGAGGAGGCCAAATTACTAAGACCTTCATGATAGAGGAAGGTCACTCACTGGGATAACTATTAGGTAATGGGCAAGGTCCTGAGGCACTGATCACAGAAAAGGACCCGTCATGGAGGCATCCATTACAGAGGAGGACCAGTCAGTGTGGCAGCCAGGAAAGGGGATGGCCAATCAGTGGAACAAGCATCACAAAAGACAGAAGAGTCATTTTCTAGGGCAGTGAATGAGGCTCCACAATGAGGAGGGCAAGTCATTGGGGTACTGATCACAGAGAAAGGGTAATCATTGGGGACACATATCCACAGAGAAATCCAGTCACTGGAGCACTCATCACACAGGAGTACTTTCCATGGGGCAACTATTATAGAGGAAAGTCAGTCAATGAGGAACCATCTCAGATTAGGGTCAACCTTTTAGTTGTTGTTCAGGCACGTTGTTCCTGAAGGCACTGATTACAGATGAAGGCTTGTCACTGAGGCAGTCATCATAGATGACTGGATCACTTATCCCAGAAAAGGCCCAGTTACTGTGGTACCCATCACAGATAATTGTCACTGAGGACTTAATCCCTGCAGAGGCTCAGTCACTCAGGCAACCTTAACAGAGGAGGAGCAATCACTGGGATATGAATCACAGAGACAGACTACTTATTGAGACACCACTTACAGAGAAACCCTAGTCAATGGAAGGCCAAATTCAGAGGCGGACTATTCATTGTGACCACTTTAAGAGAGAAAGCCCATTCAGTGGGGAACCATATTGCAGGAGGAACTTTCAATGGGACACCCATTATGCAGGAGACCCAGGCACTGTGGCACCAACCAAGAAAGAAAATCTGTCACAGGATCACACATCTCAGAGGAGAACCAGTCACATGGGTTCTTATCACAGAAGATAGACAGTCACAGGGGAACCTATTGTGAAAAAACGTTTAGATACTGGGGCACCTATCACAGAGAATAGCCAGTGCCATGGCACTCATCACAGAAGATGACTAGACACAAAGTTATCCATTATAGATGTGGCATAGTAATTGAGGATCCCAGCACAGAGGGGGCACAGTCACTGAGGAACTTATCACAGGAGGGTTATTCACTGTGATACCAATCACAGAGGGGAGCCAGTCACTGTGAATTCCATCACAGAGCAGGGCTAGTTACATGGACACTTATCACTGATAAGACACAGCCTCCGAGGCTCCTATCCTAGAGAAGGACCAGTCTCTAACGCACTAACCAAAGTGATTCAGTCACTGAAGTATCCACTAGAATGAAGCCCAATCACTGGGTCACTTATCACAGAGAAGGGTCAGTTATTGATGCAGCCATCAGAGATGAGTTCTAGCCATTGGACACCAATCACAGATGTGGGAGAGTCACTGGGTTTTTGATTGCAGAGAAGAGGCAGACAATGGAGTATCACAGTGCCATTCAATGAATCACAAAACATAGAGGAGGGATAGTCAGTGTGAAACGAATAGCAGAGGAGGGTCAGTCACAGGAGCATGAATCACTGAAGAGGCCCAGTCACTGGTAAAACCATCACAAAGGAGACCCATTCCATGGTGCATTAATCGCTGAGGTGGGGTAGTCACAGAGAAACCCAACACAGAGACAGTCAAGTCACTAAGCCACCTATTATGGAGGCAGATAAGACAATGGAGCACAAATCACTGAAATCCAGTTACTGAGGCACCCATAATGGAGGACGGTTATTCTTTGGGGTACTAATAATTTAAGAGACCCAGTCATTGAGACAACATCCTCAGAGAAAATCTAGTCACAAAAAGAATCTGTCTCTTGGGCATTTTTCACAGAGGAGGGCCAGTCACTGGGGCACCCATGACACAGGAAGGTTAGTTATTGAGGCACCCATTACAAATGAGGCCCAGTCAGAGGGATATCTATCATAAAGGTTATCCAGTCATTGGATTATTTATCACAGAAAAGGGTCAGTCACTGGGCACCAATTACAGAGAAGTTTTTTCACTGAGTTACCAAATTGGAGAAAGACCAGTCACTGTGGCACCAATCATAAAGGGGTCCAGTCAACAGAGCACCTATTATGGAGGAGTCACAATCACTGGGGCACCCATCAGAGATGAGGGTCAGTCACAAAGGCAGACATAATTGAAGGGGATCAGAAAATGTGGCACCCATCACTGAGGGAAACATCACAGTAGCGCATATTTTGAAAGAGAATTATTTAGTAGGAAACTCATAGAACAAGAGGGCTAGTGACTAGGGCACTCAACACACGAATGACAGTTATGGGGACATTAATCATGGAAGAGACTGACTCACTGGGGTACCCATTCTGGAGGAGTCTGAGTCACCATGGCACTCCCTCACAGAAGTGGGTTAATCACTGGAGCATTCGTCATATATAAAGATCTGTCTTTGTAGCACCAATTACAGGGGAGGCTCTGTCACTGGACACACGTTATATGGGTGGCCCAGTCACTGGGACACCCATCACAAAGAAAGGCCAGTTACTGGGGCATCACTTATTGAGGAGGCCCAGTAAATGGCACACTGTTTACAGAGGAGGGCTATTAGCTGGGCCAATTATTGTGAAGGTAGGCCAGTCACTGGGCCATCAGGCACAGAGGAGACACAGTCATGGAGGCACATGTAATTGAAGAGGGACAGTGTCTGGGACATCCATTATGGTGGAGGCCTAGCAACTGGGAAATAAGTTATGGTGGAGGGCCGTTACTGAGTCTCCCATCACAGGAGGGCTATTGTCAAGGGCACACATTATGGAGGAAGACCAGTCATTGGGGCACTAATCATGAAGGAGGCCCTGTCACTGGAGTGCCCATAATAGAGGAGAGCTAGACAGTAGGGCACACATTATGTCGAAGATCCTGTCACTGTGGCAGTGATCACAGAGAAAGTCTTGTCACTGGGGCACCCATCATGGAGAAACATCATTCATTGGGATATTAATCATAGAGGACAGCCAGTCACTGAGGAGCTCATCACTCTTATGGGTCAGTCACTGAGGCACCAGTCACAGAGGAGGACCCATCACGGGGGTACCCATTAAGAGGAGGATTGGTAACTGGTACTCTGATCACAGAGGGGGACCTGTCAGAAGGGCAACTATCACAGAGGAGGCAGAGTACCTGTGTTACCCATCACAGAAGAGGGCTATTCACCTGGCACCCATCACTGAGGAGGGACAATCAATGAGTCATCTCTCACAGAGGATGCCCAGTCACTGGAGCACCCATCTCTGAGAAGGGTCAGCCACTCAATCTCCCATCAGTAGGATACCCAGTCACTGGTGTACCCATCACAAAGGAGGGCTAGTCACTGGGACACTCATCACAGAGAACAGTTTATCACTGATGAACTCATCATAAGGAGGGCCAGTAAGTGAGGCAACCATCACAGAGGAGAACCAGTCACTGGGACATCCATTAGAAGGAGAACCAATCACTGGTGTATTGATAATATTGGCAAGTCAGTCACTAGGTCACCCATTATAGAGGAGGTCTAGTGACTTGGGTACTGATCACAGAGAAAGACTAGTCACTAGGGCAGCCATCACAAAGGATGTGTAGTCACTGAGGCACACACCACAGAGGATGAGCAGTCTCTGGGGCACCAATAAGGAGTGCTAGTCACTGAGATACCCATAACAGAGAAGAGCCAGTAAATGGGGACCCATCACATTTGTGAACTAGTTACTGGATCACTAATTATGGAATAGGCCCAGTCACATGATTATGTATCATGAATGATGCCCAATTAAAGGGTTACTCATCACAGAGGAGGGCCAGTCCCTGGGATCCCATCACAGAGGAGGTGTTGTCAACGAACAACCTATTTTGGAGAAGGGCCACTCACTAAGACAAGCATCATGGATTACTTTCTGGGGCACACATTATGTAGGAGATCCAGTCATGGGAATTCAAATCACAGAGGAGAGACAGTCAGGAATCAATTATGGAGGAGAACCAATCACTGAGGCATCCATCACAGTAGAATACTAATCATTGGAGCAGGCATGACAGAAAAGAGCCAGTCACTGGGATGCCCATCACAGAGAAGAGTCAGTCACCAGGGCACCAATCACTGGGGAGACAGATATTGGGGCGCCCATCACAGAGGAGGCCAGTCACTGGGGTGGCTAGTAACTGGGGCCACACGTCACAGAAGTGGTCTGTCATGGGGATAGCCATCACAAAAGAGGGCCAGTCACTGGCCCATATATTTCAGAGGAGAGCCTGTCACTGGAACACAGTGTTGGATCTGTCACAGAGTAGGACCAGTTAATGAGGCACCAAACACAGAGTAGAAACTGTCAATGAGTCCCCATAAGAGAGGAGAGCCAGACGAAAGGACAGACTTAACAGAGAAGGGTCAGTCTCTAAAGAACCCATCACAGAGGTGGGGAAGTAACTAGGAAACCCATAATAGAGGATCAGTGATTGTAGCACCCATAAAAGAGAAGACCCAGTCCCAGGGGGCACCACACATAGAGGAGGGCTAGACACTGAGATACCCATAACAGAGCTAGTCACTGTGACAACCATAACAGAGGAGGATGAGTCACTGGACCATCAATCACTGAAACTTAGGGGTCAATCACTGAAACTCCAATCATAAAGTCGAGCTTGCAATTGTTGCACAAATTATAATGAAGTCTCATTAACTGTGATAACCATCACAAAAGAGTGCTAGTTACTAGGGAATCAACTATGTCTGAGGCCCAGTCATTGGGCAGCAATAACTGAGAAGACCTAGTCACTGGGACAAACAAAACAGAGAATGGTACGTCTCTATGACATACATTATCAAGGAGACTCAGGCACTGGGTCAGTGATAACAGAGGAAAGCTAATAGTTGAGGCATTCATCACAGCTGAGGGTAAGTCACTGAAGCACTCATGACATAGGAGGTCTGTCACTGGTGTAGTCATCAGAAAAGAGGGCAAGTCATGGGGGCCATTACTACAGGGGAGGGCCTGTAACTGGAACACCTATCACAGAAATAAAAAAAAAACAGTCAATGAAGTCCCGTTACAGAGCAGAGCCAATCAGTGGGAAATCCTTCACAGAGGAGGGCCAGTCATGAGATTCCTCCACAGAAGTGGGGTAGTAACTGGGACACCCATAATAGAGGATCAGTTAATGGATCTTGCATAATGGAAAATATCTAGTCATGGGAGCAACACTATTCACAGAAGAGGGTCAGTCACTGTTGCACCTATGGCTGAGGAGGGCCAGTCATTAGAATGTAAATAATAGAAAAGGACTTGCCACAGGGGCACATATCATGTAGGAGACCTAATTACTGGGACACTCATCACAAAGGAGGGCTAGTAACCAGCACATACATTATGAAGGAGGATCAGTAACAAGCGCACCAATCATCCAGGAGGCTCTGTCATTGGAACACTCATAATGGAGGAGGGATAGTCACTGGGGCAATCATTACCTAGAAAATCAGACACTGGACCAGCAACCACAGAGGAAAGATATTCCCTGCGTCATCCGTCACTGAGATGGATCATTTATTGAGTCATTTTTTTTTTTTTTTTTCGTTGGAGTCTCACTCAGTTGCCCAGATTGGAGTTCAGTGGCCGCTCCTGGCCACCGCAGCCTCGCCTGCTGGGCTCCAGCAATCCTTCCACCTCAGATTTCCGCGTAGCCAGAATTACAGGCATGGGCTACGATGCCTGGCTGATTTATTGTAGAGATGAGGTCTCGCTGCCCAGGAGGTCTTTTGGGGAAATCTGGGGGGGTTCAGGGGGAATCTACCTGAAACCCAGCCTCCCAAACGGGAAAGAACCCCGAGGGCCCCCCAGCACTGGCATGATCATTTTTTTTGAGTCATTTTTTTACAGAGGACGGTCAGACTCTTGAATATCCATCAGAGAGAATGGTCAGTCACATTGGTATCCATTATAGAGAAGTCCTAGTCACTGAGAAATCTTTCACACAGGAGAGCTAGTCGGTGAGACATCCATGACAGAGGACAGACAGTCACCAGGGTACCCATCACAGATAAAGGCTAGATACTGTGACACTCAATTTGGAGGAGTATATACTGAAGTAGCAATCACTGAAGAGAACTAATCAATGTAACACATTTTATGGAGGAGGATTAATCAATGGGACACCCAGAACAGAGGAGAACCAGTCACTGGAGCACACATTATGGAGAAGGCTAGACTAAACATCACAGAAGAGGACTTATCAACAGGCACCCATCAGAGAGGATGGTCAGTCATTGGGACACCATCACAAAAAAGGCCCAATCACTCAGGCGCTCATTGTGGTAGGGACACAAGTTCTGTGACACTCATCACAGAGAAGTGCTAGTCTCTGGGTCATTCATCATATACGAAGGTAAGCCACTGGGACATCACAGAGTAAGACCATTCACTGGGTCCTCATTATCGAGGAGATCCAGTAATTGGGACTTAAATCATAGGGAGGGGTGCCACTGGGACACCCATCACAGAGGAGGACCATTACATAAGAAAACCAGTCTTCAGATCACACATTTGGAGGAGATCTAGTCACTGTGGCAACCATCACAGAAGATAGTCAGTCACCAGAGCAAGCATTACAGAAAATGAGGACATTAGGACATTCAATATGGACATTCAATATGGATGAGGGCTAGTGACTGGGAGGCAATGTCACTGAGAAACCTATGACAGAATAAGGCCATTTACAGGAATACCTATCACAGAGGAAGACCAGTCACTGGAAAACCATTAAAAGGAAAAACAGTTAGTGGTATACCCATCACAGAGAATGACTAGTCACCTGGGCACCCATCACAGAATAGTCACTGGGGTTCATATTACAAAGAAGAGACAGTCACTGAGGGGCCCACATTAGAAGATGCCCAGTCACTGTTGCACATATTGGAAGTTTGGCCAATCACTGGGGCAGTGATCAGAGAAGGGATAGTTACTGGGACACCCATCTGTTCACTGGGGCACCCATCATAGATGAGGGACATTAAATGGAATTCTGTTTACAGAGAAGACTCAGTTACTGGAACATCAATCAGAAAGGAGGACCATTCAATGACGTACCAAACATGGAGAAGGGAAAGACAATGAGTCACTCATAACAGAGGTAAGACTGAGGCATGAATCACTGAGGGGGGAAAGACACTGAGAAAACCGTCAAAGAGGAGGGCCAGTCACTGGGCCATGAATTACTGAAGAGAAAAAGTCACCAAGAAACCCATCCCAAGCCGTGCTCGGTGGCTCAGCCTGTAATCCTGCGCCTTTGGGAGGCTGAGGTGAGTGGATTGCCTGAGCCCGCGGGTTCGAGACCCGCCTGGGCAGCAAGACCTCATCTCTACAATAAATCAAAAAAACAGCTGGGCGTGGTAGTGCATGCCTGTAATTCTGGCTACTTGGAAGGCTGAGGCGGAAGGATCGCCGGAGCCCAGCAGGTCGAGGCTGCGGTGGCCGGGAGCGGCCACTGCACTCCAGTCTGGGTGACAGAGTGAGACTCCAACTCAAAAAAAAAAAAAAGAAAGAAACCCATCCCTAAAGAGGGAGGGTCACTAAGGCATCCATTCTGGGGGAGGGATAGTCACTAAGACATGAATCACTGAGAAGTCCCAGTCATTGGGGCATTCATTAGGGAAAATGCCTAGTAATTGGGGTACCCATTATGTAGGAGAACCAGTAACCTGGGCAATGATTACAGAGGACAGCTAGTAGCTGGAGTGCCAATCATAAAGGAGGATTAGTCACTGGGGCTTTTGTCACAAAGGCAGGCCAGTCACTTGTGCACCCATCACAGGTATGGGCCAGTCAAGGGTGCACCCATAATAGAGGAGGTCTAGTCACTGGGACCCTCATCACAGAGGAGGGTTAATCACTGAGGCACTGATTACAGAGGAGACCCAGTCATTGGGGCACCCATCTCAGAGGAAGGCCAGTCTCTTGGACACCCACTGCAGAGGAGGAACAGTCACTGTACACTCATCACTAAGGTGGAACAGTCTTTGGGGCACTCAAGAAGAAGGACCAGTCACAAGGGCATTTATTATAGAGAACCAATCCCCGGGGCACCCATCATAGAGAAGTGCCTGACACTGGGATACAAGTTATAGAGGAGGACCAGTCACTGGGACTCACGTCACCTAAGAAGATTAGTCACTGGGGCACATATTACAGATAAGGCATAGTCATTTGGGCAACAATCACAGAGGAAGTTGAATCACTGGGATAGTCATCACAAAGGAGAAGTAATCAAGGAGACTCCCATCACAAAGGAGGACCCATGTCTAGGGTACCAATCTCAGAGGAGAACTAGTTACATAGAAACCCATCTCAGAGGAGAGACAGTAACTGGGGCATTCATTATGAAGGAGGACTAATCACTGTGAAAGTCATCACAGAGGAGGGCAAAACACTGAGGTATCCATCATAAAGGAGGTCAAAACACTGGGAAACTCATTTTGGAGGAGGACCAATCATTGGGACTCCCATCACAGATGGGGGCTAGTCCCTTGTGCACCCATTATGGAGAAATCCCATTCACTGGAACTCCCAACTCAAAGTAGGACCAATCACTCATGCATCCATTATGAAGGAAGGCAAGTCACTGTGGCACCCATTACAGAAGAAACCTTAACACTGTGACTCCCATCACCATAAAGAGACAGTCATTGGAACTCTAATCACAGAGGAGAGCCAGCCCCTTCAGCATACCTTATAGAGAAGAGCCAGTAACTGGGACACCAATCACAGAGGAGGTCAATTAGTGGGATACTGAACACAGTGTAGGACCAGTCACGGAGGCACTGATTACAGAGGGGAAACTGTCAATGGAGCAATAATCACAGAGTAGAGACCATCAGTGTGGCACCAAAAAAAAAAATAGGGACTGTAACTGAGGGACCTAATGCAGAAACGTACCAGACACTAGGACAGCCATCACAGAAGAACGCCAATCACTGGGGCACCAATTACTTCAGAGGACCAGTCACCTGGACACAAATTACAAAGAAAAGTTTGTGACTGGAGCACCCATCATGGAGGATGCCAGTTCCTGAGGCACCAACACAGAGGAGGCTAGTCACTAGGGCACCCATTATGAAGAAAGGTTAGTCATGAAGGTACATATTGCTGAGGAGGCACAGTCAATGTGGTATCCATAATTGGGGAGGGCTAGTCACTGAATAACCCATTGTCAAGGAAACCCTGTTACTGGGTCAGTGGTAACAGAGTAAAGTTATTCACTGGGGTAGCCATCACAGAGGAGAATCAGTCAAAGGGTCACTGTTCAAAAATGAGAAGCAAATGTAACTGGCTCATCTATCACAGAGGAAGCCTAATCATTGGGTCACATATTATAGAGAAGACCTTGTCACTCGGGATCTATCAGAGGAAAGCCATTAACTGGTACACACATCACAGAGGAGATTCAGTCTCTGGGGTATCCATAACAGAAGAGTCACTCACTGTGGCAACGATTACAGAGGAAAGTCTGTCAATGGAGCACTGATCACAAGTAGGGTAAGTCAGTGAGGCACCAAAGAGGAAAGAAAGGAAACAGAGGGACCCATCACAAAAGAGAGATAGTCATTGGGACAGTCTTAACAGAAGAGGGCCAGTCACTGAGACAACCGTCACAGAAGATGGACAGTCACTGGGACATCCATCAAAAAGAAGTCCCAGTAACTGAGACACCCATCACAGAGGAGACACAGTTACTCATACACCCATCACAGAAGAGAGTCTCTCACTAAGACACCCATCCCATTGGAGGAAATATCATTTTCACACTCATCTTAGAGGACAGCCTTTCACTGGAGCATCCATTCCAAGGAGAGCTAGTCAGTGGGGCATCTAAAAGAGAAGTCTATGTCACTTGAGTATCCCCTCACAGAGGAATGCTAGTCACTTGGGTACCCAATATATTGAAGGCCCATCACTGGGGTACTGATCACACAGGAAGACATGTCCCTGGAGCACGAATGTTAGAGAAAGTCAATTTTGTGAACCACTGACTACAGAAGAGCACCAGTCTCTGAGTCACTCATCAAAGAGAATGGCCAGTTATTAGGGCAAATATCACAGAAGAATCCATCAATTAGGTACCCATCACGAGAAGAGACAGCCACTGGATCTCCCTTCACTTAACAGGGCCAGTATCTGTGTCATCTATTACAGAGGCATTCCAGTCACAAAGAAAAGCATCAAAGGAGCTCAGTCACTGGGAGACACATAACAGACAAGAGCTTGATTTGTGGTAACCATCACAGATAAAGACCAATAAAGGGAACCCATCATGGAGGATGGACAGAAACTGGGACACATAACAGAGGTGATCCAGTCACTAGAACACCCATCACAGAGGGGCATCAGTCACTGGGACACAAATCACAGAGAAGGGCTAATCACTGGGATACTTATTATGAAGGAGGACTAATTACTGGGATATCCGCCACAGAAGAGGGAAAGTCATTGAGATAAACCTTACAGCAGAGTGCTAGTTACTGGGCATTCATAACAGAGGAGGTGTAATCACTGGGAAAGCAATCACAGAGATGGATCAGTCACATGTACAGCCATCAGAGAAGAGGGCAAGTCACTTGAATACCTATCTCAGTGGAATGTCAGTCATTAGGACACCCATCATTGCGTGGGTCAGTTATTGATCCAGGGCCAGTAACTGGGGCAGTAATTACAGAGGAGAGCCAATCACTGGGGACACCCGTCAAAAAATAGGGCTAATGACTCAGCACCCATTACAGAGGAGGGTCAGTCATTAGAAAACACACACAGAGGAAGGACAGTTACCAGTGCTTCCATAACAGAGAAGGTGTAGTCAATGGGGCACACATAACCTAGGATGGTCACTCCCTGGGAAAGCCATCAAAGAGTACAACCAAACATTGGGGCATCAATCTCAGAGAAGGTCCAGTCACTGGATCACTCTTCACAGAGGAGCAGCAGTTACTGAGCACCCATAACAGAGGAAGACCTGTCACTTGTGCAACAATCACAGATGGGGGCAAGTCAGGGTGCTCCCATAATAGAGGCAGGCTACTCATTGGGACACCTGTCACAGAGGAGGGCTAGTCTGAACACAGAAAAGGCCCAGTCACTGGGGCACCCATCTGAAAGGAAGGAGAGTCACTGAGACACCCATCA
>JAPVLO010004339.1:0-16011 GCA_027257055.1 Cephalopachus bancanus | reverse complement strand
CTAGATTCCCAGGTGGACCTCGAAATTGAGGGCTCAGGCAATCAACTCTCCTCAGCCTCTCAAACATGTAGGATTATAGGCTGAGCCTCTGAGCCTGGCTAATAAGAATTCTTAATTGTAATTTCCAAGTCTGAGAAGAATGATGGTAACTTAATTGTTATTTTATTGAATCTGTAGATTGTGTAAAAGGCTAATTTTTACATTTAAGAGGTAAGTAAATTCAGGGAAACCAGCATGTCAAATTGTCATTGATGATATCAGCCTCAGAATTTTGATATCATACTGGGAGGGATCTTGACTACTGAGTAATCCTAAGGGTTCTATGTCCTGTGTACAGTGCTCTGTCAAATGCAGTAGATATGGTGGATTTCATAACCAAGAAGTGAAGAAAAGCATGTGTTCACACCTATCCAAAAACTTCTCCAGGGATAAGTGACCATTGAAGAACCCACTAAACGAGGAGTCTTTTTTTTTTTTTTTTGGTAAAGCAGTATTTATTGAGAAGACAGAGAAACTCCCACACTGGGAGGTGATCTGAGGGGGTTCCCCCGAGGTAATATTTTATTATTATGGTCACCGAATCCTGTTAGAGCTTGGTTAAAGCACAACCACATACTATTTTAGCAATTTATTTAGTTTATAAACTTTCGGATGTTTGTAGTATTGTGTAACAGCCTTGAGCCGTTTTTCAAACAGGATTTAAACATCACTTTAGCTAAGATCATCATCAATTTTACAGAATTTTCAATTATCCAAATTTTTATACTAATGAGGAGCCCAAATACTCACTACTATGTAAATCTCCATGTTATTTTGGTTTATGTACATTTGGTGTCGGAGTCCAGCTCCGACCTATGAGGGGGGTTGGACTTGCACCGGAAAGTCAGAGGTGGTGAGAAGAAACCACTCGGAGGCAGTTCTTCTGGGATCAGTCTGATCAGGACTGAGTCCAATTTTATTCAAACTTTTTCCAGCTTATATACCATTTTCTACAATTGTTCAGCAATAATCAAATATTTGCTAAAGGTTTACAAGTTGTATAGTGCATAATGTTCTTCACAAAAGATTTTTGTTTAGGTGACAATTAACAATGAAAACTCTGTGTGTTCACAAAGTGTATATCAAAATGACAAATGTATGATTTTAACAATAGCACAGCAAACAAGCATAAAGTTTTCCATGCAGGCACACATTAATTATACTTAAAATTACACAGTTTACCTAAGCATAAACTGAGTGAAGAAATAGGAACGTTGAGTACAGTGTCCCCCAAACCCTAAATCTATATGAAACAAGGAAGAGAAAGACACTGGTATCAACATCCCCCAATTTTCTATGTGAATATATGTTTCCTATAAACGTGAAAAGTATGCCAAGGTTTCATCTCTTGACATCCCTGTGACTGGGTCTTTATATGCCATACACAAGCATATCGAGAGATAATTCCCAAGCATAATACTTATACCAGCTATAAATGTTGCATACTAATACTTATTATTAAGTGATAAGATGATATAGCTTATATTAGTTAGAAGAGGAAAATAGAGAGGCTAGTTTCAGTGTCTCACAAGCTTTAAACTTTAAATCCTCAAAGCCTGACAGAGTCACTGTACTCCAGAGTCCCTTATAAAATGATAAATAGTGAGATACAGAAAACGTTAACTGCAGTGAACGACAAACCCAATGCTTACTTTGCCATTGAAGCTTACTGGACACCGAAGTCGATGCTTCCAAGCAGAAATTCATAGTGCAAGATTGAAATTCAAAAGTAAGTGAAGGTACCTAGGCTTCACTCTCCAATAGGCCCGTGAGTGAGTTTCATTAGTACCATACACAGGCACATTAGAGGGCAAGTCACAGGCAGAAGGAAACAAAGCAGCAGGCACATATTCACTCAGTGTACTATAATATGTGAGTGAAACTATAAGTGTACATGTATATTATGCTAAAACTTCCTTCTAAAGTGTCTGTTCTAATAGCTGTCACACTTTCAAACAAGGGAATGCATGGTTGCCATGACGATGGTCAGGGGCTGAAGCAAGCTGAGAGTTTCAGCATGTAGTGAAACTAGAAAAACGTTCTGCCTGGCTAGAGGCAGGACAATAAGACTATTACAGCAATTTAGTTTCTAATCTTAGTTGTCAGGAGAAACTGCTTTATGGGAACAAAAGCTGCATGACTAGTATACCAGGAAACAGAAACTTAAAATGTCTGAGAAAGAAATGAAACTTAGAAAGACAGAGAGACCCAGAATAATTCTACTGTAAAGCTTTCCAGAAGGTATATTCTAACCTGCTTAAGAGATTTATGTCCTAATGATATAAGTTTTGCTGCCAGATATTCACACTGGTCACTATTCATACGCTAGCTCTGTAGGTTTTACTGATATCCTTGTGTCAGAAGTGATCTTCCAGATGGGCCTTTATAGGCCTCAGCTATGTAGCTATAGATGTTGGTTCCCAACAATTTGGCCCCAAATTCTCTTTTTTCTGTGTGTCTGACTTGAAATGTATGGTGATTAAAAGTACCAGATTAATTTGATACTTTGTTGCATAGTACAGCATTATGTCTTAGGTAGAGAAATTTTAGGGGAGTCAATGGAAATACTCTTTTAAAAGTGTAAATTGGGTTAAAATATAAAGGGAATGTGATTTTATATTTCCTTCAAATATTTAAGGAAAATTTTCTCTAAGGATAGCACATCTGTAAAATGTAATTAAAATTAAGAAGCAAAAATTACACAGTGCATCAAGAAAATGTACACAAATTTTCAGAATGGAAAAAGGTGTATTAATTATGATAGGTTTTATTTTCTAAAATTTTTAAGATTTATTATGCAATCTGCCTTCTGAATAGCACTTAGGTACACTGAATCTCAAGGTTCACTTATTTAAGAATGATATAGATGTGGAATCTTAACAAGTTTCAATTTAGGCAGAATAAAACATTGAGAATTTATGTGAGAAACACTGTAGCTGTCAGTTTTGATGGCAGAATTTTACCATGTATTCCAACGTATTCAAAGAAAAAGGAGTTATCATTGGAGTATTATACACTTCTTTAAATATCAATCCCTGCATAATGAACATTCTAGGCCCAACCCTGAATTGTAACCATTTTTAAAGTAAAAAAAAAAATGAAAAAATAGAATAAACAAGTAAGGGCAGTTGCATATTTTACAGATTTCATTTATTTATTTAATTATTTATTTATTTTAATTTTTTTTAAATGTTGGTATAATTCAGAGTTAGATATACACACATTGATTTTGAATGGGCCCTGGTTGATGATGTATGCCACTCTTTACCTTAACAGTATCCCTCCACTGCCATTCTCACTCCTCCCCTAAACAGTTTTCCACAACTACCAATCACTTTCTTACAGCACTGTAAGTGATCAAGTTCAACTCATGAGTGAGAACATATGGAACTCTCTTCTTTGTTTCTGTGATAAATCACTGAAAATGGCATACCTCATAGCTATCAAATATTCTGCAAAATCCTTATATCTGTCCTTTTTTATGGCTGCATAATATTCCACTATGTATATACCACATTTATTTTATCCATTCTAGTTTTAATGGGCTACATGGTAGGTACCATGTTTTTTGCAATTGTGATTAGAGTTGCAGAAAACATACTTGTGCAGGTGTCTTTTTGGTAAAATGATTTGAGTTCCTCCAGGTATATTCTCTACATGAGAATTACTTGCCAGAGTCCAGCTTCAACCAGTTGCAGTGTACCTCAAAGGTGTAGACAGCATCGACAATTGGGTGGAAGAAGAAAGAGAGAAAGAGAGAGAGAGAGAGAGAGAGAGAGAGAGAGAGAGAGAGAGAGAGAGAGAGAAAGAGACTGGACTCCAGTCTAGTGCGGAAGTGATGTGTGTTATTGGAAATTACATTGGGTCTTTTATACACAAATTCAGATGTGGGAGGGGCATCCCCACCCACCAGAAACCTTAATCAATGAAAACTTAATCAATGATTGCCTTTAAACACTTTTCCTGTGATAATCTTAAAATGCCATGACAAAGGATAACCTGATCCGTGACTGACATATTCTATAAACCTTTTCCAGACTAAGCTGATTGATTTATTCCAAGTTAAATAATTCTATAGAAGCTTAAGTATTTACTTTACAAACGAAATTGGCCAATCCCAGAATGTTTGGAATGTGGCCCAGTCCAAAGTTCACAGTGGTCTACATGCAAGTAATCCAGCCATATTCTTTCAACAAAATGGCTGTCTTCTAAAACTATGTTCTACAATTTACACCTTCAATAAATCCTAAGATCATGACCCAGAAGCCTGTGACTAACACTAAGGCTCTTAGATGTGACACGAGTTTGAATTATAAGTTGTGTGAAAGCCAAAACTGCAGTTTTTGAATGGGAGCAATGAGCTTCTAAAGTTAGCTTGTGTTCATCCCGGTCTCAGAGTTTTTATGTTTTGAGCTCACAGGAGCTTAATCTGGTTAGTGCTGACTAGAAAGGGGGAGGAAATGGGGTCAAATAGCTCCCAAATGCATCCTAGTGGTCTCGGGGTCAACAGCCCTTCCTGATCCCTAACGCTCAGTGGGCCTCCGTGGCCGGCTCCCAACAATTACTGAGTCACATTGTAGGTCAATATCTTGTCCCCGTAGAAACCACCTTACTGTTTTCTAATGATGTTGCTCTATTATTCAGTCCACATGCAGCTTAGAAGCATTTATTTTCTCCCAAATCCTTACCACCCTCTGTTATTGTTTGTTTTATTGAGGGTCAGTCTTACAGGGGGTATGTGGTATTTTAAATTCATCTCACTTGCATTTCTTTGATGACGAATGAGGCTGAGCAATGTTTATGTCTGCTGGCTGCCTGTATTGCTTCTTTTGAAAAGTGTCCAATCACGCATTTTGCACACTTTTGAAAGGGAATGATTGTCTGAATCTTCTGAGTGTTTGAGTTTCTTGTAGATCCTAGATGTTATGCTTTTTAAAAGATATATAGTTGGAGAATCGTTTTTCCCATCCTGTTGGCTGTATCACTGCTCTTCTGATGGTTTCTTTTGTTTTGCAGTAGCATATTAATTTGATGAGATCCCACTTGTCTAAGTTATTTTTACGGCATGGGTTTTTAGGGTTCTGAAGAGGAATTAGTTTCCCATTCCAGTTTCCATAATGGTGTCTCATGTGTTTTCTAAGATTATTATAATTTGGTGTTTTATGTTTAGGTCTTTGATCCATTTAGAGTTAATGTGTATGGTGATAGTTAGGGGTCCTGTTTCAACCATGTGCAAGTGTTCAGCTTTTTCCTAGCACCATTTACTGAAAATGTTTTCCATTACCCAGTGGATCTTGGAGATTTTTTCCAAGATGTGTTGGTTGACAATTTGAGGATTTCATTCTATTTCCTGATCCGTTGGCCTATGGACCTATTCTTGTACCAATACCAGGCTGTGTTGATTACTGTAAACATGTAGTACAGTTTGAAGTCTGGAACAGTAATAGTTCCTGCTTTGTTTCTTTTGAATAGATTCTTTTGGCTATTCTTGATTGTTTATGGTTTCTTATGAATTCTTTGTTTGTTTGCTTTGAGTTGGATTCTCACTCTGTCACCCAGACTGGAGTGCAGTGGCCGCTCCCAACCACCACAGCCTCGACTTGCTTGGCCTCTGTAATCCTTCTGCCTCAGCTTTCCAAGTAGCCTGAATGACAAGCATGTGCTACCATGCCTGGATGATTTTTTATTTAATGTAGAAATGAGGTCTCACTGCCCAGGTGGGCCTCGAACCTGAGGGCTCAGGCAATCCACTCAGCTCAGCTTCCCATAGGCACAAGATTACAGGCTGAGCCACCAAGCCTGGCTTATATGAATACTTTTTTTGTAATTTCCAGGTCTTAGAAGAATGATGCTAATTTAATGGTCATTTCATTGAATCTGTAGATTGCCTAAAAGGCTAATATTTACATTAAAGAGGTAAGCAAAGTCAGGGAAACAAGCATGTCAAATTGTCATTTATGACATCAGCCTCAGAAGTTTGACATCATAATGGAAGTGACCTTGACTACTGAGCAATCTTTAGGATTCAAGTGCTTGTGTACAGTCCTCTGCCAAATGCCGTAGACATAGTGGATTTCATTCCCAAGAAGTGAAGAAAAGCATGTGTTCACACCTATCCAAAAACTTCTCCAGGGATAAGTGAACATTCAAGAATCCACTAAATGAGGTACACTTTTTTTGTGTGAAGCAGTATTTATTGAGAGCATAGAGAAATTCCCAAACTGGGAGGGGACCTTAGGGGGTTGCCCATGAGGTAGTCATTACTATGATCATGGAGTCCTATTGGAACTTGGTTATAGCACAACCAAATAATAATATTTAAAGTTTAGTTTAGAAACTTTTGGATGTTCTTAGTATTGTGTAACAGCCTTTGAGCAGTATTTCCTACAGGATTTGAACATTGCTTTTGCTACTATCATAATCAATTTTCCAGAATTTTCAATTATCTAAATTTTTATACTAATGCAGAGCCCAAATACTTACTACATTGTAAATCTCCATGTTATTTTGGTTTATATAAACTGGGTCCCGAATTCTCCTTTTTCTGTGTGCCTGATTTTAAATGCTTGATGATTAAAAGTATCAGATTAATCAGATACTTTGTTGCAGAGTACAGCATTATGTCTTAGGTAGGGAAAATAGTAGGGATTCATTGGAAATACTCTTTTAAAAATAGAAATTGGGTAAAAATGTACAGGGAATGTGATTTTATATTTCCTTCTAATATATAAGAGAAACTTTTCTCTAAGGATTGCACATCTGTAACATTTAATCAAAATTGACACGCAGAAAATAAAGAGTGCACCAAGAAAATGTACACAAAATTTAATAATGGAAAAAGCTGTATTAAATCACGATACTGTTTTATTTTCTAAAATTTTTAAGATTTATTATGCATTCTGTCTTCTGAATAGCACTTAGGTACACTGAATATCAAAGTTCAGTTTTCTAAGAATAATATAGATATGGAATCTCAATAAGTTTTCAATTTAGGCAGAATAAAACATTCTGAATGTGTGTGAGAAACACATAGTTGTCAATTTGGAATGCAGAGTTATGCCATGTATTCCAACGTATTAAAAAAGAAAGGAGTTATCATTGGAGTATTATAAAATTCTTTAAAAAATCAATCCCTTTTTAATGAACATGCCTACATTAACCTGGTGACCAAAACGAGTGGCGAGAATACTACCGATTCAGAGAAACACTAGATGTGACAACATGCCTGCTAGTCACTGGAAGGAAGAACCATCCTCATTGCTTTAGAAACGCCCACTGCTTGCTGAGTCACAACTTCACCATGATTCTCCCGAGGAGGGAACAACTTTGAGCCACTGGATGAAAATTCTTTCACTACAGGATGAGAATATTCCTTGTCCTCAGCTGTCCTGTACAAGACCACAAGCTACCAGATGTAATGTGTTCAATGCTCGCCGTTCATGACTAGCAGCATGGAAACAAATGAAATCTTTGGTTGAAGAAACAGGAGAAATTGTAACCTCCCCCATCGTGTCACAAGAGCTTCACTTCCAACTAACATACTCATTTGCTGTCTTAACAATACTGAGAAGGACTGGTTACTCATCCAACGGGACACTGGGTATCCAGAGTGGAGAGAGTACATTTATGGATCTAAAGTGAACTATTTATACCTAGTGTAAAACTATAACAACTACTATCAAAAATAAACAAATTGTTATTTCATACCTACAAATTAAGGGCCTATTACAATTCCCTTATGTTGTTCTTGTATGGAATGAATATCAAACTGTTACAATTGACTATCACAATAATGTTTATAAGGTGTCTTATGCGAAATGTCTTTTAACTATTGTTTAACTGATGCCTTTTATAAGGGATTTGCAATCTTAAAACAACCTCCCTATTTAATGGTTCCAGTACAACTGTCATCTGGCAGGTATAATGAGTATGGTTTACAAACATTGTATGAAGTCGATTATCTTCTGAAGAAAAGACAAAAAAGGTTTTAGTCCACTGTAGTCTTGGGAATTACAACCCTAATAGCTGTTGCTACTTTGGTAGCAGTTTCAGTTGTGGCTTTAGCTCAGGGGGTCCATACAACTACCTTCACTGATCAGTTATCTAAGAATGTTTCTATAGCTTTAACTACCCAAGAGATTATTGATGACAAGCTACAGAAAAAAGCTAATGCTTTGGAAGAAGAGGGTTCTAGCTATAGGACAAAAACTTGTGGCTATAAAAATTAGGTTGACCCTTCGATGTTACTCTGAGTTTAAATGTTTAAACTGTGAATTAAATGCCTCACTCCTTTAGAGGTAAATACATCTGTCTACACATGAACCGAAACTAAAAATCATATTCTTGAAATTTGGAATAATTCAGACTTAAACATGGACCTTGCTAAATTGCATCTGAAAACTCAAGACATAATGGATGCTGAAAAGCAATCCCAGTCTACTACATTGGCCAGTTCCATATTTAACAATTTTTCTTCATTAATTGATCAAAAATTGTTAATGTCTATATTCATTAATGTGGGAATTTGTGGAACAGTGATTCTTTCATTGCTGTGTCAACTTCCAATCATTTTCAGATTGTTAAAAAAGAGAATATCTCAGCTCAATACAAAATTTCATGGTTTCGTTTTAAAAAATAAAAAGGGGGATATGTTGGGAGCCAGCCTCAGAGGCCTACTGAGCATTAGGGTTCAGGAAGGGCCGTAGACTCCGAGACCACCAGGATGTGTCCAGGAGCTGTTGACCCATTCCCTCCCTCCTTTTCCATTTTGCACAAACTACCAAGAAAAGCTCCAGCAGGCTCTAATAGAAAACTCTGAGACCGGAATGTACACAGCTAACCTAGGAGTCTATTTTTCCCATTCTTCACGGCTTACGGTCTTTTGGTTTATCATAATTTAAGTTTGGCTTTGAGTCACATTGAGGAACCTTAGTGCAGGTCACAGGTTCTCTTGATGCGACCTTTAGAAATTTATAGATATAAGTTTTAAGAAAATAGTTTATATAGATTAAGAAAAATTAAGTAGCCATTATATTATAGAAGTGTGGTTAGTTCAGTTTGACTTAGAGGAGATACTAAAGTTTGTGTTAGGCCAACTGGTGTTAGGAGAGAGTAAACATAGAACCAACTGTTTTATAAAAACCAGTTTGAATTAGCATAGAATAGTAAAAGGCAATATATCATTATATTGGTTTCAGGTGTAAGCATTAAACGATGTTATATAACTATAAACAATTAAGGGTACATGAAAACTGGATAAGAAGATCATATTTTTCCTTATGTCTAAAAAATACATCAGTTTTAGAGTTGGGGATATCCTGTGTGCATCAGGAACTGTTTAATGGAAAGGCACATGCTACCTTTTGTGTAACAATAAGAGCAGGAGTTCCCGTGATGATAACTTTGTGGAGTTTGGGGATAAAAGCCATGGAATTAAACCCATTAAATGGCTTCTACACTAGACAGAGTCCAGTCTCTTTCTTTCTCCCCTTTTCTCTTTCTTTCTCTTTATTAATCCAGAACAATCACCGACACTGTCTCATCTTCCAGGGACCCTCTAAATCTCTTTGCAGTGGCTGGCCCCCAGCATTTTTACAGATATATAAGTGGAGAATCGTTTTTCACTTTCTGTTGGCTGAATCCCCGCTCTTCTGAAGGTTTCTTTCGTTTTGTAGAAGTATATAAATTTGATGAGACCCCACTTGTCGAACTTTCTTCTTAACGCATGGGTATTTAGGGCTCTGAAGAGGAATTAGTTTCTGGTTACACTTTCCCTAATGGTGTCTCCTGCGTTTTCTAAGATTATTATAATTTGGTGTTTTACATTTAGGTCTTTGATCCATTTAGAGTTAATGTGTAAGGTGATAGATAGGGGTCCTGATTCAATCTTGTGCATGTTGTCAGCCTTTTCCCAGCACTATTTACTGAATATGTTCTCCATTGATCAGTGCATCTTAGAGGATTTTGCAAAGATGAGTTGGTTGAGAATTTGAGAATTTCATTCTCTGTCCTGATTCATTGGCCTATGGAACTATTCTTGTACCAATACCAGGCTGTGTTTATTACTGTGAACATATAGCAAACTTTGAGTCTGGAACTGCTATAGCTCCTGCTTTGTTTCTTTGCATACGATTCTTTAGGCTATTCATGATTGTTTATGGTTTCATATGAATTTCTTATCATAATTTCCAGGTCTGAGAAGAATGATGTAACTTAATGGTTATTTCATTGAAACTGTAGATTGACTAAAAGGCTAATTTTTACATTAAAAGAGGTAAGTAAAGTCAGGGAAAGAAGTATGTCAAATTGTCATTTATGACATCAGGCTCAGAATTTTGACACCATAATGGGAGGGACCTTGACTTCTGAGCAATCCTTAGGCTTCAAACACTTGTGTACAGTGCTCTGCCAAATGCGGTAGACATGGTGGATTTCATTCTCAAGAAATGAAGAGAACCATGTGTTGACACCTATCCAAAAATTTCTCCAGGGAGAAGTGACCATTAAAGAATCCTCTAAACGAGGTAGACTTTCCTTTTTAAAGCAGTGTTTAAAGAGAGGACCGAGAAACTCCCAAACTGGAAGGAGACCTGAGGGGGTTGGCCAAGAGGTAGTCTTTTATTATTATGGTAATGAAGTCTAGTTGAGGCTTGGTTATAGCACAACCAAATAATATTTTAGCACATTCTTTAGTTTAGAAACTTTTGGATGGTTTTAGTATGTGTAACAGCCTTTGAGCAGTTTTTCCTACAGGATTTGAACATTGGTTTTGCTACAATCATAAACAATATTTCAGAATTTTTAATTACCTAAATTTTTATACTAATGCAGAGCCCAAATACTTACTACTTTGTAAATCTTCATATTATTTTGGTTTATATATATTGGGCCCCAAATTCTCTTTATTCGGTGTGCCTCCTTGTAAAGACTTGGTAATAAAAAGGATCAGATTAATGGGATACTTTGTTGCAGAGTGCAGCATTATGTCTTAGGTAGAGAAAATACTAGGTGATTCAATGCAAATACTCTTTTGAAAGTATAAATTGTGTTAAAATAAAAAAGTGAATGTGATTTTATTTTTCATTCAAATATATAAGGGGAAACTTTTCTCTAAGAATTGCACATCTTTAACATTTAATCAAAATTACCAAGCACAATATACAGAGTGCACCAACAAAATTTACCCAAATTTTAAGAATGAAAAAAGCGATATTAAATTATTATATTGTTTTATTCTCTAAAATTTTTAAGATTTATTATGCATTCTGCCTTCTGAATAGCACTTAGGTATACTGTAGCTCAAGGTTCAGTTTTCTAAGAATGTTATAGATCTGGAATGTCAACAAGTTTCAATTTAGGCAGAATAAAACATTCAGAATTTATGTGAGAAACACTGTAGTTGTCAACTTTGAAGGCAGCATTATACTACGTATTCCAACATATTAAAAGGAAAAGTAGTTCTCATTAGCGTATTTTACAATTAAAAAAAAAAAATCAATACCTGCATAGTGAACATTTCTAGTCCCAACCCTGTATTGTACCAATTTTTAAAGTAAAAAATAAAATAAAAATTACAATAAAAAATAAAGTCAGTTACATTTTTCACAACTTTCTTTGATTTATTCATTTAATTGTTTATTTTAATTTTTTAATAATGTGGGTGCAATTCAGAGTTAGATATACAAACATTGATTGTGCAGGAGACCTGGTTGATGAGGTATGCCCCTCCCTTACTTAGCAGTATCTCTCCACTGCCAATCTCACCCCTCCTCCTAAATACTTTTTCCCTACTGCCAATCACATTCTTACAGCACTGTAAGTAATCAAGTTCAGCTCATGAGTGAGAACATGTGTAACTCTGTTCTTTGTTTCTGTGAAAAATCAGTGAAAATGACCTACAACATATTCATCAAACGTTCTGCAAAATTCTTCTATCTGTCCTTCTTTATGGCTGCATAATATTCCACTATGTATACACCACATTTATTTTTATCCATTCCAGTTTTAATGGGCAACATGGTTGGTACCATGATTTTTGCAATTGTGATCAGAGCTGCAAAAAACATTCTGGTGCAGGTATCTTTTGGTAAAATGATTTGAGTTCCTCCAGGTATATTCTCCACAGGGGAATTACTGGGTCACATGGTAGGTCAAGATTTTGTCCATTTACAAACCATCACACTCATTTCTAAACTTGTTGCTCTACTTTTCAGTCCACATGCAGTGTAGAAGCATTTATTTCTTCCCCATTCCTGACCTGCATCTGTTATTGTTTATTTTATTAATGATGGTCAATCTTACAGGGGGTATGTGGTATTTCAAAGTGGTTTCATTTGCATTTCTTTGATGATGAGTGAGGCTGAGCAATTTTCATGTGTCTGCTGGCTTTCTGTATCTCTTCTTATGAAATGTGTCCAATCACGTATATTGCACACTTTTCATAGTGAATATTTGTCTAATTTTTCTGAGTGATTGAGTTTCTTGTAGATCCTAGATGTTATGCCTTTTTACAGATATATAAGTCAAGAATACTTTTCCCATTCTGTTGGATGTATCCCTGCTTTTCTCAAAGTTTCTTTTGTTTTGCAGAAGTATATTAATTATATGAGATCACACTTGTCCAACATACTTCTTAAGGAATCGGTATTTAGGGCTCTGAATAGGAATTAGTTTCCGATTCCAGTTTCCCTAATGGTGTCTCCTGTGTTTTCTCAGAATCTTATAATTTGGTGTTTTATGTTTAGTCTTTGATCCATTTAGAGTTAATGTGTATGGTGATAGATAGGGGTCCTGTTTCAATCTTGTGAATGTTGTCAGCATTTTCACAGCACCATTTACAGAATATCTACGCCCTTACACAGTGAGTCTTGTATGTTTTTTTAAAGATGAGTTGGTTGAGAATTTCAGGTTTTCATTCTCTGTACTGATCCAATCGCCTATGGACCTATTCCTTTACGGATATCAGGGTGTGTTGATTTCTGTAAACATATAGTAAAATTTGAAGTCGGGAACTGCGATAGCTCCTGCTTTGCTTCATTTGATAAGATTCTTTTGGCTATTCATGATTGTTTATGGTTTCATATGAATGCTTTATTGTAATGTCTAGGTCTGAGAAGAATGATGTTAACTTAATGGTTATTTCATTCAATCTGTAGATTGACTAAAAGGCTAATTATTACATTAAAAGAGGTAAGTAAAGTCAGGGAAACAAGTATGTTAAATAGTTATTTTTGACAACAGCTTCAGAAGTTTAGCATCATAATGCGAGGGATCTTGACTACTGAAAAATCCTTAAGTTTCAAGCATTTGTGTACAGTGCTCTGGCAAATGCGGCAGACATTGAATATTTCATTCCCGAGAAGTGAAGAGAAGCATGTGTTCACACCTGTCCAAAAATTTCTCCAGGGAGATGTGACCATTCAAGAATCCTCTAAATGAGTTACTGTTTTTTTTTAAGCAGTCTAAATTGAGAGGACCCAGAAACACTCAAACTCGGAGTGGACTTGAGGGGGTTGCCCACGAAGTAGTCTTTTATTATTGCGATCCCGGAGTCCTGTTGGAGATTGGTTATAGCACAACCAAATAACATTTTAGCACTTTCTTTAGTTTAGAAAATTTTGGATGATTTTAGTATTGTGTAACCGCCTTTGAGCAATTTTTCCCACAGGATTTGAACATAGAATTTGCTAAGATCATAATCAATTTTCCATAATATTCAATTATCTAAAATTTTTCAATAATGTGTAGACCAAATACTTACTACTTTGTAAATCTCCATTTTATTTTGTTTTATATATATTGGGCCCCAAATTCCCTTTTTTTGTGTGCATTTTAAATGATTGGTGTTTTAAAGTATCAGATTAATCGGATACTTCATTCCAGAATACAGCATTATGTCTTAGGTAGAGAAAAAACTAAGGGATTTAGTGGAAACACTCTTTTAAAAATATAAATTGGGTTAAAATATAAAGAGAATGTGATTTAAATGTCCTTCAAGTATAGGTACACTGAATCTCAAGGTTCAGTTTTCTAAGAATGATATAGATTTGGAATCTCAACACGTTTCAATTTAGGCAGAATAAAACATTCAGAATTTTTGTGAGAAATACTGTAGTTGTCAATATTGTAGGCAGAATTATACTATGTATTCCAACGTATAAAAAGAAAAAGGAGTTTTCATTGGAGTGTTACACAGTTTTTAAAAAAATCAATCCCATGGGGCTTGGTGGCTCAGCCTGTAATCCCTTTCCTTTGGGAGGTTGAGGGGAGTGGATAGCCTGAGCCTGCGGGTTCGAGACCCACCTGGGCAACGAGACCTTATCTCTCTGTTTAATCAATAAATCAAAAAATCAGCTGGGCATGGTAACACATGCCCGTAATTCCGGATAATTGGAAGGCTGAGGCGGAAGGTACACCGGAACCCAGCAGTTCGAGGCTGCGGTGGCCGGAAGCGCCCACTGCACTACAGTCTGGGTGACAGAGTGATACTCCAACTCAAAAAAAAAAAAAAAATCATTCCTGCATAATGAACATTTCTAGTCCCAACCATGAATTGTACCCATTTTTAAAGTAAAAAAAAATTAAAAATAGAAAAAACAAATAAAGTCATTGCATGTTTTACAGCTCTCATAACTTTATTTATTTAAATTTTTTAAAAAATGTGGGATACAATTCAGAGTTAGATATACAGATATTGATTTTGCAGGGTCCCTGGTTGATGAGGTATGCCCCTCCCTTCCTTAGCAGTATCCCTCCACTGACATTCTCACCCCTACCTCTAAGCAGGTTTCCACTACTGCCAATCTCTTTCTTACAGCACTATAGGTGATTCAATTCAGCTCATGAGGGAGAACATATAGAAGTCTGTTCTTTGGTTCTGTGATGAATCACTGAAAGTGACCTACCTCATATCTGTCAAACGTTCTGTAAAATCCCTCTATCTGCCCTTTTTTATGGCTGAATAATATTCCACTGTGTATATACCACATTTATTTTACCCATTCCTGCTTAAATGGGCAACATGCTTGGTACCATGGTTTTTGCAATTGTGATTAGAACTGCAAGAAACATATGGGTGCAGGTATCTTATTAGGAAAATGATTTGAGTTCCTCCAGGTATATTGTCTTGAGGGGAAATTCTGAGTCATATGGTAGGTCAATATCTTGTCCCTTTACAAACCACCACACTGCTTTCCAAAGATGCTGCTCTGTTTTTCAGTTAACATGCAGTGTGGATGCATTTATTTCTTCCAAAATCCTGACCTTCATCTGTTATGGTTTGTTTTATTAATGATGGCCAGTCTTACAGGGGGTATGTGGTATTTCAAAGTGGTATCATTTGCATTTCTTTGATGATGAGTGAGGCCGAGCAATTTTCATATGTCTGCTGGCAGCCTGTATGTCTTCTTATGGAAAGTGTCCAATCACGTATTTTGCACACTTTTCAACGGGAATGTTTGTCTGATTTTTCTGAGTGTTTGAACTTCTTGTAGGTCCTAGATGTAAAGCCTCTTTACAGATATCTACGTGGAGAATCGTTTTTCCCATTCTGTTGGCTGTATTCCTGCACTTCTGATGGTTTCTTTTGTTTTGCAGAAGTATTTTAATTTGATGAGATCCCACTTGTCTTACTTACGTCTTAAGCCATGGGTATTTAGGGCCCTGAAGAGGAAGTAGTTGCCGATTCCAGTTTCCCTAATAGAGTCTCCTGCTTTTTCTAAGATTATTATAATTGTTGTTTTACGTTAAGGTCTTTGATCCATATAGAGTTAACGTGTATGTTGTTAGATAGAGGTCCTATTTCAATGTTATGTATGTTGTCAGCCTTTCCCCAGTACCATTTACTGAGTATGTTCTCCTTTACCCAGTGGGTCTTGGAGGTTTTTTCAACGAAGAGTTCGTTGAGGATTTAATTATCTGTCCTGATCCTTTGGCCTATGGACCTCTTCTTGTACCAATACCTGGCTGTGTTGA